>CAUYLG010076007.1:0-75636 GCA_963573385.1 Cacajao melanocephalus | reverse complement strand
TCAGCGCTTCCAATTGCTGTTCTCCTTGTGGGGACGGGACCAGCCGAGCCGGAGTCGTCCCGTATACTCCGCACCGAGAAGCGCCGTGCTGGGGCGCCGGCAAAATAGCCACGCCGGCCAAAAAAGTCGCGCTGGCGACCCATGTGGCTCCTCCGCCGGGAATCTCCTAGTCTGTGGGCAACAAAAATTCCTCTGAAAGTGCGGCGTCCACTCGCTCTCTGCGCTTTCTCTGGGAGCTACAATCCTGAGCTGTTGTTAATCGGCCATCTTGGATCTCTCCTTCTTCTCACTTTTATCCCATTGGATTTTATTTTATTCTCTGTGGGATCTAAAAGCCAGCAGTTGGTATAGTGAGTTTACTCTTTCTTGAACTCAGGTATCAACATAACAAATATGTTTGTTTGTAGTTTTAAGGTCTGTCAATCTAAATAAATAAAAGATTTATTTCTCTTTAAATCATAAATTCAGTTATTGGTCGAAGACAAACCCTGCTTGTCCTCACTGAACCCATAAAGCAAAATGTAGACATTTGTGTGGATTTTTATGTCCCAAATAACTGTACTCACAATTTATATACATATTTTCAACATTTAATTGTGAGGAAAAAACGATAAAGTTCTAATCCTTCTACCATAATTAAATGTTAACTTGAACAAGCCAGCTAACCTCTGTGTTTCCATGTACATTTGTAAAATTAGCCTCTGAAAGACTTTGACTGTTGACCTATCCAAAATGTGGAAAGACAAAATCTTCTGCCATTGACTGCCCAATTTTACTTTTGAGTGCAAATTATGAAATTCTCTTCCAGTTCATAAAGTCTGTTTTCACTTTGTAGACAAAGACTGGATCTATACAAGATATGAAATTAAAGTATTATCTAATGGAAAATTAAATCTGTTCTCCTCTTGTATTAATGCATTTTAATTGTTATTGTATAAACTTGTTCAAGAGAAATGAGTCTACTTTAAAATTGAATCTAAAAACACTTCCACCCAGAGGTGGGTCGTTGGGGCCTCATTCTGAATTAACACAATATGATCTGACAGCATGAAAATTTGGTTTGCTATCCATTCAATGAAGGACATAACTCTTTCTGAGCTTTATCTCCAGTTAGATATTATACTGATCTTTACCTGGCAGATATAAGATTTAACTTGATTTATTTTTATAAATGTTTATATAAATGTTTAATACACTTTCTCGTTCAAGAGAATATTTATACTTAGTCTGCTAGACAACTAATGAAAACACCAAGAAGTATAATGTAATATGTGCTTTGCTTACTAACAGACCCTCAAAATTGAGTAAATGCAGCACACCTGGATGAGCTAAATGCATTTTTTAACTTCTACGATGACCCGTCATTCTAAATACTGTTATTTCAGTTGCTTTTATCTATAGTATTCCCTCCCCCTTGGTCTCTCTAAATGAGGTTCTCATTTCAGTGTGGTTGCAAAAGCAATTTCCCATGGTTTCCTGCAGACTCTCAAGCTCCAAACATTATTAAGATTTTTCCATATACATTATAAACCTTTCTGCAGCATAACAGTGAATCATCATAATTTTGTTATGCCAAATCCACAGGTGATAGAAACAATAAAGAAGAAACCAAGAAAAGTCTCACAGTACATTTTACCAAATGATTTCTGACCAGTTTGACAGCTCTATAAAATTTTAAGTAATGTGCTTGTTCTGTCCTTCTCACAGCCTTTCACTGTTGCCTTTTATTTCAGTGCATAAATATAGTGAGTATGTCACCTAGCCCCTCTACTCATCCCCTACCCACTTTTTTTGTGACAAGATCTTGCTCTGTTGTCCAGACTGGAGCTGGAGTACAGTGGTACAATCATAGTTCACTGAAGTCTTGAGCCTTTGGGCTCAAGCAGTCCTCCCACTTAGCTTCTTGAGTAGCTAGGATTACAGGTGGGCACTACCACACCCAGCTAATTAAAAAAAAAATCTATAGAGACAGAATTTCACTATGTTGCCCAAGCTGGTATTGAACTTCTGGCCTCAACTAATCACCCTGTCTTGGCCTCCTAAAGTGCTGGGATTACAGGTGTAAGCCATGGTGCCCAGCCCCCTCTACTTACTTTCTGTACTTCTCTATGTCAATCTCATCAAACATACAACAAAATTAAAGAGAACTTGGAAAATAGGGGCAGAGTATGACACTACAACCTTAACATGATCATTGTTTGTATTTTTGCATCAGTTCTGTTCTGGACCTTATCTACATAAATAACTGTTTTGGCACCATCACAAATAGAATGCTCATATCGTTTACTTTTAATGTCTTTACTCAACATGACGTGTTTTAGGTTGTTGTGCAATAATCGTAACTATATTTTATTATAACTTTTCATTTCCTTGATTATTTCTTTGGCACAATTCCAGTGAGCTGCCACTAAGCATATGATCTGTTTCAAGGCTTTTGAAATGCATAGCAAATTTACTTTCCAAAAATGTCAGAATTTTTATTGTTGCCTGCCAAACTCTGCATGACAGTGCCCTGTTCCTGTATTCTCTATAGTACTAAGCATTAGGTTTCACATATTAAGAATAAATTATATCTCATTTAAATGTATATTTTTAAATTAAAACAAGGTTACTAGTTCACAGAAATCTTTTTAATATTTGTTATATATATTACTGGATAGTCTGTTCTATTTTCTTGCTTATTTAAGTATTGATTTCTCAATATCATTCTATAAAATGTTGTGTTTTTTGTATGATAAAACTGTTAAACTTACTTTTGCCACAGTTCCTGAAATGCCATGTAATAATTGTTTGGTTTATTAGTTTTAGGTTATTTTAGAAATATTTTATATTTAAGTGGTTGATCAGGATTTTCTTTTTTAATATTATAATGACTCTTAGAAACACAGTTTCATTTTATTCTACCTACAAGTTTTGTTAAATCTGAGATGCTATAGGACAGATATCAGTATAGAGGAAGACTTGGAGTTTCTACACAAAATAATATCTAAGAAATATGTAGAAACCAATGAAGCAATTAATTCTTTTATTTTTTATTTTGAATTATTATTTAATAATACCACTTTAGATATGGCTAACTAAAACTATTATTTCCTTATTGCAATTCAAGAAGTCATTATATAAAACAATATTTAGATGAGCTTATTAAAATTATTGGTTTAAACAAAAGGATTTCTGTCTAATGAGTGTCATGTAGAACAGTAACATTTCTCTCTTTGCAGTAGTTAGTATAAAATAACTTCATCACTACAAAAGGTTAAAGAACTCTGTAATATGAAATACCACCCTGCCCCCCAACACCAGGCTACATGTCTTAAATACCACTTTGGATAACTAACATTCATTCCAAAAGCAAAACACCAACTTTGACCTGAATCCCTTTGTAAAAACTTTTTCTTTCTTTATTTTTTATATAATATTTTACATATGTATTGGATACAGGTGATATTTTTGTTACATCATAGAATGTGTAATGATTAAGTCAGGGTATTTGGGGTATCCCTGACCTTGAGTATTTATCATTTCTATGTGTTGGGGACAATTCAAATCCTCTCTTCTAGCTACTTTGAAATATACAATACATTGTTGTTAACTATAGTCATCCTTCTCTGTGTCAAACATTAGAACTTATAGCTTCTATCTAACTGTATGTTTGTACTTATTAACCAACCTCTCTTCATCCCCCTCTCTTACTTCCTCTATACTTCGTAGCCCCTGGCAATTCTTATCATTCTCCCTACATCCATTAGATCAATGTTTTTAGCTCCCACACGAGTGAAAATGTTCAATAATTCTTTTTGTTTTTATTTGTTCCTGGCTTATTTAACTTAACATAATACTTAACATAATACTTAACATAATGACAATCTTATCCATGCTGCTATAAGTGACATGATTTCATTTCTTTTAATGGCTTAATTGTGTGTGTGTGTGTGTGTGTGTGTATCACATTTTCTTTACCCATTTATCTTTTAATGGACATTTAGGTTGATTCTGTATTTCTCTATAGTGAATAGTGCCACAATAAACATGGGGGTGCAGGTATCACTTTGATATACTGATTTCTTCTCCTGTGAATAAATAGTAGCAGAATTTCAAGATTATATGACAGTTCTATTTTTAATTTTTGAGAAATCTCCATTTTTTTTTCATAGTGGCTCTATTATTTAGTATAGATACCCAATTACAGTGTATAAGAGTTTTCATGGTGGGTCTGTTATTTATTCTTATACCCAATAACAGTGTATAAGAGTTCCCTTTTGTCTGTATCCTTGTCAGCATCTGTTATTAATAGTGCATGCCAGAATTTTTATTTCAGTTTAAAAATAAATAATATGGAAATAAAATATGCTAATAATTTAAAATCTTCAGAGGTGGGGTCATGGTCTTTATTTTACACAAAAGGCTCTCTAAGTGATGCTGTTAGGAAATTCTAGTAAAGAAGGATTACTGCAAAATATAGTGAAATAAAACGTGTATAAAAAACTTTACTTATAATCTCTAAATTAATTACAAATACCTCTGATTATTGAATACCTTAAATAATCCAAACTTCTGCTTCTCTTGACTGAGGCTTCCACTTTCCACTAGACTGCATTTATATCCCCATCTCCATGAGTTGGGGCCATTTTGCTTTTCTCCATTTTAGTGAATGTGGACTGTAAGTAGGTTAAATGAAAGTAGGATAATATTCTGGAAGCAATCTTTATAAAATATTTAAACTTTAATTTAACTTAAGAATAAACAATAGCCAAGAAATGAAAATTTATATTTACAAAAGCATTACTGATGACTAATTAACATTGACTGTACACTCATAGCATACATAGCACAACAACAAAACATATCTCCTACTATTAAAATATAACCCTAGGGGTAAATATACAGGGCAGGCTTAGCAGGCACTATTTATAGGGTAACTCATAATTTGAGTAAGAGTTTATATTGAAAGTATCAAGGACAGGCATGAAAATCTATTTGTCATATATTTCCTGGACTCTAATGTAAATTTCTTTCATTTAATTCTCTTGATAATAATTTTTCAAGCAAGTATTTTTCCTAGTTACTCTTTAGTATGGTAATGTTTAGTAGGTGGTGGTAACTTAGAAATTTCTCCATTAACAAAAAACATACCCCTCCCCCACCAACACACAGACATCCTCCAGTGATTTTTTAACTCTCTATTCTTTCCTCTTTCCCTGTCCTCACACCTCAGAACATCCCCAGCCTCTGCAGCAACCTGGCTTTTATCTTACTTTCTCTCTTAAGAAAGCCTAGATTAGGGAGTTCATTCATTTGTGATCATTGTAAACTCACCAGGGTGGTTGACTCAACCCAAATAAGGTAGGCCTGATTTCTTAATAGGCAAGCAATTGGGGAGTTGTACTAACTTCACATTCAAAAGGTATATATAACTTTATTTTTACTATTTCTTCTACTGATAAGTGGGTTTGAATTATTTTTATTGCTGAATATCATGGGATAAAATCAAAAGCCTATGACATAAGACAGACAGAAATTGAATTCCAAGCCTTAGGATTCAGTAGCTTTATGACCTTGGGTAAGTTATTTATTCATTTTTAACTTCTGCTTGCATATTTTACAAGAGGGACAACATGATTGCCTTTATGAAATTACAAAGATGAAAAAAGTGTATTCATAACTTCCTAGCACAATGCCTGGCATATGGAAGGTAGTCATTAAGGGTTTTCCCTTTGCAGAAACAAGGATTGATGATACATTTATGTTAATAAATGTAACCTGGACAAAAGATATAGGACTGCCTCAACGCTTATCCATGCTGCAGCAGTAATTCATTTCTTTTTATATTGTTAAATAACACTCTGTTTTATTAATAAACTACATTTTAAAATTCATTCAATTGATAAACATTTAAGTTCATTCAGTTTTTTGCTACTGTAAATTATACTTCTGTGGAACATCTGTATACAATTTTGGCTGTATACCTGGGAATAGAATTATGGGGTCATATGGTAACTTTAAATTTAAACTGTCAGGTTGTTTTGTAAAGAAGCTAGTATATATTCCATTTTACATTTCCATCAGCAGTTTATGATGTTTCCAATTATCCACATTCTCACTCAAACTGGTAATTTTCTACTTTTTCAAATTATAGCCAGCCTAGCAGATGTGAAATGGTATCTCATTGTGGTTTTGATTAGTATTTCCTTGATGGCTAATCTTGTTGAGACTCTGTTTATGTGCTTATTGGCCATTAACATATCTTCTTTTGAGAAATGTTTATTCAGATATTTTCTCATTTTAGAATTTATTTGTTTTTAAATATTTGTTGTAAGAATTCTTTATATTTCTGTAAACACATTTTTTTTATCAGGTATATGATATTCAAATATGGACTTTCATTCTGTGGATTGTCACGTTACTTCTCTGATATCTTTTGAAGCATATGTTTTTTAAATTTTTTCTTATGCTTCTACTTGTTTTAGATTTAGTTTATTGTGTTTTTCAGTGTCAAAAAGTGGGAGATAGCATCACTAATGGCTTTATATTAACCTCCTAATTTACCACTTATTTTCTGATCATGTTAGTCCATTTGCCATGAACAGAGACCTGAGACAGGTAATTTAAAAAGAAAAAAGATTTATTTATTTTTTTCTTCCTTCGTTATTATTATTTTTTAAGACAGAGTCTCACTCTGTTGCCCAGGCTGGAGTGCAATGGCACAACCTCTGCTCACTGTAACCTCTTCTTCCTGATTTCGAGTGATTCTGGTGCTCCAGCCTCCAGAGTAGCTGGGATTCCAGGCATGTGCCACCATGCCCAGCTAATTTTAGTAATTTTAGTAGAGACAGGGTTTTGCCATATTGGCCAGGCTGGTCTCAAACTCCTGGCCTCAAAGGATCCTCCTACTTCAGCCTTCTAAAGTGCTGGGATTACAGGTGTCAGACACCACGATTGGCCAAAAGAAGTTTACATGGTTCACATTTTAAGCAGGCTATACAAGCAAGGTACCAGCATCTGCTTGTCTTTTGATGAGTCCTTGGGAAGCTTTTAGTCATAATGGGAAAAAAAGGGAATCAGTGTGTCATATGGTGAGAGGGAGAAGGAGAGAGAAAGAGAAAGAGATGCCAGGACCCTTTAAGCAACCAGCAGAGTGAGAACTCACCCATTACCATGAGGAGGACATTAAGCCATTAATGAGGGATCCACCCCCATGATCCAAACATTTCTCACTAGACCTACCTATAACTTTGGAGGTCACATTTCAAAATGACGTTTGGAGGGAACAAAACATCTAAAACACATCTCTGGTTCTACTAATTTTTTCATTTGGATTCAAATTACCATCTGGTATCGTTTCTGTAATCCAAAAGAAGTTTCATCACAGCTACCTCTGTGCTATTACTGAAAAATACATTCCTTTTCTGTATGGTTTAGGCCCAGCAATGCAATTATATACTTGTTGCTTTATACAGTTTTTAAAACTCAGTTAAGTAAGAAGAAGAAATATTCATTTATATTGTCTTTGATAATTATTTAATTTCTTTTATTGGTGTTTTTAAGGATTTAAATTATGATTTGGTATTACTTGCTCTTAGCTTGAAGTATTCCTTAGTGTTTTTTGTAAGGCAAGTCTGTTTGCAAAACATTGTCTTAGTATTTATTTATTTTTTAATCTAGTAATGTCTCACCTCCATTTTATAAAGATAGCATTGCTGGATATAATAGCTGATAGCTATGCATGTATGTTTTTTGTTTGTTTTCTCTTTGAGCATTTACTATATCCTCCTAATGTCTTCTGGGCGTGCATTATTTCTGATGAGATGACAGATGTTAATGGAATTCCCTTGTATATGATGAGTCATTTTTCTCTTGCTGCTCTCAAAATGTTCTCCTTGACTTTGGCTTTCTCTATTGTTACCATGATGTGACTAGTGTGAATCCGTTTACATTTATCTTACTTAGTTTTGGTAAGCTTGTTCGATGGGTAGATTTAGTTTTTTCATAATTTAAAAAATCTTCAGTCATTAATGATTTTTCACTCATTTGGGAATTTTTCATCCATTATTTTTATCCTTTTTTTCCTGCTGCTTCTTTTCTCTCCTCCCCTCCTGGAACCTGTACCCATTAAATGAATGTTAATGCTCTGGTCATCCTTTTTCATTTTATTTTCTCTGTATTCTTCAGATTGAAAAATCTCTATTAATATATTTCCCATTGTTTTTCTGCCAATTCAAATCTATTAGGTTGGTGCAAAAGTAATTGTGATTTTTGCATTAAAAGCAGTGTCAAAACTGCAATTACTTTTGCACCAACTTAATATTATTAACCCCTCTGGTGAATTTTTCATTTCTGCTATTGATTTTTAATTGCAGTATTTCTACTTGAATCACTTTTTTTCTAATTTCTAACTGTTTTACTGAAATTCTCTATAGGACATTGTAATCATGCCTTCCCTTATGTCTTTAGACATGCTTTATTTTTAGTTCTTCAGATATATTTTTAATGGCTGCTTTGAAGTCTTTGTTTTATAATTTCTGGACAATGTCACAAACAGTATTTGTTGCTTGTTTTTAAATTTCCCTTTGTAAGGATAACATCATTTATTTGCATATCTCATATTTGTTGTTGCTCTTAAAATTTAGTCATTTAAGAGAATATATCATAGCAACTCTGGATACTGATTCTTCCATGCCCGGGGCCTTGTTTTTCTTGTAGTTTTCTTGTTTCTTGTTAAGTGAGATGGTTGGAATATGTTAGTGAAATCTATTATTTCTTCAATGTAAAGCATCTGATATTGATTCACAGAGAGTGCACTGTGGGCATGCACACAGTCATGACAGGATGGCAGTGATTTTAGCAGGACTTTCTTTGGCTGTCTCTTTCCCTGATAGTTCTGTAAAGCTGTCCGCCTTTGTTATGTCACATCCAGCTTTCAGGGTCCACTAATTGTTTTCTGATTTCTCTATTTTTTTTAATGATGAAGCACTGGGACATAAATTGCTCCACAGTCTGATCCAGTGAAGCTGGGGCCCATTTTCACAGGTAGTTTTTAAGGCAAGTCCTTGTTCTCTCTGGCAAACTGCTGACCTTTGGTCTAGGTTGTTGCTCTTTATTACTTATCACCAAAATGTCCATTGTTTTTGAGAACACTCCTGAGCTTTTTAATGTCCCACACTCAGTTTCAAATAGTGTCATATCTGTTGGGGAGAGATTCAGATCTCTGTTTTTGTTTTGTACTGCCTCTTCTCTGTCAAAATCTTTGAGATTCTGCTCTGGAGCTGGGCACATGGACAGCAGCCTGCTTCTATTGGTGTGACACCTCTGCTACGTGAGCAGAACCTGAGAATGGGACAGTATTTTCTGCTTTTCTTGGTTTGTCTCTACCAGTATGGAATCTCTTCTATACAAGTGTGGTGAGGGAAAGGCAATCAGCATTCCAGATTCTTGGCCTGCTTTTCCTGGGCTCAAGCCTCTGTCCTATCAATGGGGGATAGGTTAAAGAAAGGCATCCTCAATCTATCTACCACCTTTGATGGAATTTAGCCTCTGAACATGAAGTTTTCAGGGACAATAAGTTGTTCTGTCAGCCTGCCCTTTCCAGTGAGATACCCTGTTGCTCGTCTGGTGGACTCATTTTCTTTATCATATCTGCCTGGGTTAGAGCTTCTGTCATCATGGGATGTTAGGGAAGGAGTAGGGAGGGAATAGGTCATGGCTTAGTTAGGTGTCACACACTCTCATTCTTCTTACAGGGCTTTAGTGGATTTTCTTGATTAGACATTTCTTTATTTAGTGTATGTCTTTAGGACAATCTCCAGAGATTTATAAAAAATAATAGTTTACACCAGTAATGGCTGTTTCATAAACAGTGGGTTGATGCTGCTATTCTAGAAGTTACCCGTGTTATCTTCCCTAGAAATCACTAATATCTTGAGGTCTATTTAGACTATATATCATAATTTATCACATAGGTAGATATCCAGGTACTTCTTTTATAAAAATTTGGAGGAAACTTATATATGTAAGTTATACTTTCCCATCACTACTTTTTAGCCTACATTGTAGTTTGAAGTTTTATGTATAGCTTTAATTAATTTCAAATTCATCAACTGAAATATAGTTTATTTACTATTTTATGTTGTATAATTTTACTACAATGTTTTCAATTGTGTGAACCACAGATCTTTAACTCAGAGTTCTAGGGCATATATCTAGGTAGATTACCAATGATTTGCATTTGATTTGCATTTCTCTGGTTATTATTAATGTAAAGCATTTTTTAAATGTTTGTTGGTTGCTCGTATGTCTTCTTTTGAAAAGTCTCTGGTTATGTCTTGACTATTTTTAATGGGGTCATTTTCTTTTTGCTTGTTCAATTGTTTAAGTTTCTTATAGATTCTGGATATCAGACCTTTGCCAGACGCAGAGTTTGCAAATATTTTCTTCCATTTTGTAGGTTATCTGTTTGCATTTTTGGTAGTTTCTTTGGCTGTGCAAAAGTTCTTTAGTTTAATTGGGACCAATTTGTAAATTTTTGTTTTCATTACAATTGCTTTGGAGGTCTTAGTCATAACTTTTTTTCCAAAGGCTGATATCTAGATTGGTGTTTTCTATTTTTCTTCAAGGATTCTTATAGTTTGTTCTCTTGTATTTAAATTTTTAATTTGTCATGAGTTATTTTTCCTGTATGGTGAAAGATATGGGTCCAATTTCATTATTCTGAATGGCTTGCCCACTATCCCATCTCCATTAACTGAATAGGAAATCCTTTTCCTATTGCTTATTTTTCTTGACTTCATTGAAGATCATATGGCTGTAGGTATGTGGTTTTCTATCTGGATTTTTTGTTCTGTTCCATTGGTCTATGTTTGTTTTTATTCCGGTATCATATTGTTTTGGTTAACTGTAGCGTGATGGTATAGTTTGAAGTTGGTTAATGTGATGCCTAAGGCTTTGTTCTTTAGGCTTATGATTGCTTTGACTATTCGAGCTTGCTTTTGGTTCTATGTGAATTTTAGCATATAATTTTTCCAGTTCTTTGAAAAATGTTGCTGATAGTCACATTGCCCAAAGCAGTCTACAGATTCCATGCTCTTTTCAGCAATCTGACCATTTTAATGATACTGAATCTTTCAGTCTATGAGCATGGAATGTTTTTCGATTTATTTGTGACACGTATGATTTTTTTTTTAGCAGTGTTTTGTATTTCTCCTTGTAGAGATATTTCACCTCATTGGTTTGATGTATTCCTAGATATTTTATATTTATTATGTGCAGATTTTGTTTTCAATTTTTTTCTCTCTTCTAAGAACCAAGTCTTCTAATGAAGGAGAAGGATAAAAGAACTAAAAGTGAAAAAAAAAAAAACCCAGTGCCAGCTTAGCCTATTAAAAAGCTTTTTTTTTTCCCCGCTGAAATACCGGTCATCAGTTCTATGTTTATCTCAGTAACGTGATATAGGTTATATGGTTATCCCTTCATGTAAGATAATCTGAGATGTAAGTATCTGTAGCTGGAAACATTAAATTTTGCCATATAACACATGAAGATTTCCCTTTCTTTTGAGCTATCTTATTATCTTTGTTTTTTTCTTCTTCTTTTTCTTCAAAATAATAACAAGCATTGGTTTGACTGCCGTATTTCCATACTTATAAATAGACGGTGAAGGTCAGAGAGTAGGTTTTCTAATGTATAATACAGTTATGCTGCTGAAATCAGTTTGTGTGTGTGTGTGTGTGTTTTTTTTTTTAAGATACATCAATCTTCTGAGGCTAGTTAGTACCTTTGAATTATCAAGCACTCTTGTGGAACCCATAGAATATTAGTGTTAGAAGACATCTTAAAAACCAATTAATTTGACTTTTTTCTTATAGTTGCACAGAGACTATGAAAGCTTAAGTGACTTTCCTAAATTTACAGCTGAGATTAAAAACTAGTTTTTTTTTTATTTTTATTTTTTTCTGATTCCCGGTTTATCCAGTGCTTGTCTGCTATGGTTTTAGTTAGCTTTTCCTTGTCTTTCTAATTATACTACAAAGTTGCTTGAGGGCAGGGCTGTGGTGTAAACAGTTAAATAATTCATTATTCATTACCATTTATATTTAATTAAATAGGTGCTTAATTCATCTTGATTTATAAAGCTCAAATAGTTCCTAGAATAAATATTTCATGCTGATTTTGAAAATTACCACATCCTGTAGAAACAATTTTGATTTTATAGAATGAAATGAAACATACATAATTTAATTTATATATTATTGAATATAAAGCAGATATAACTTATACATTTTTGTCTCAAATACACTAAAGTTATTAACAGATCTTTTTATGCCAAAATATCTATATAAAAATATACAGACAATGTAAAGAGATTTAAGCCATTATTTTTCATCAACAAGATGAAGTTGTAATAATTTTCTAACCAAATTTTAAGAACCTACTTCTATAGTGGGGAGATTTAAAAAATAGTAAATATTTCAGAGGCTCCTAAGAAGAGTTTCTGTCACGCTCTATATATAATGTGTAAATCTAATTTTTTCCCCATGAGGAATAATAAGTAATATCAGGTTGACATTTAGCTGTTATAAAGTCAAATGGTGAATATTTCCAGTTATTACAGAGGTAATTACATAAATTCAAAAATAATTGAGAAAGAAATGCTGTTTATGTCTGAGTGTCATACAGGATTTTGTGTTGTTTCTTTTCAGAAGAAGGTAGGATAAATGCCACTCTAAGAGGACTAAATAAAGGCAATTAACTGATTTATCTGAAAAAAATAAGTATTCATTATTTTCACCATGTGTATATGTGGAAGATAGCTGCAAGCAAATTGCTTTGAAGTAAAAAAAAATGCTACCATTTAAAAATTTAAATTCATTCATATTTCTATTCAAGTCTGTAAGAGAATATAATTAAGCATTCACTCCCCTCCATCAATTTATGAACCCTGAAAAAAAATGTTAATATACTGCAGATCTCAGACATCTGGACAGAAATTATTCTTGTGTAGTAGGATAATGTTCCCAGGTATTAAATATTTGCCTAAAAGCAATTTCTGATTCTGCTATTTAGGGACAAAAATTGTGGGCTTAAAATGATTATTATTAAATGTGAACTCGTCGAGTAATGTCATTCCTCTTATTACATTTAAAATAAAGGCAAAGTCCTTTTCCAACACTTCGAAACTCTATGTGATCTGACTTCTGCTTACTTTGAATTTTTCTAGGACTGTCTCTCTTTCCCTGATGATGCTCCAGCTTCCACAACATTCTTTTTATGACTTTAACAGGTCCTCAGAATCTTTGTACTGTCTGGACATCTCTATATCCTTGCATGGCTAACATTTTATCATTCAGAACTTGGCTAAAATGCCATTTATGTTTGAGATACCTTCCTGCTACTCAGTCTAAAATAGACACCCAAGAGTTGACCTTTATATCATCTTTAACCCCTTGGTGATTTTTATGGTTCTTTATTTTATTGACTGCGTGTGTCCCACTGACCTCCCCTACAGAATTTAAGCTTTCCGAGAATAGAGGCTTTCTTGTCTCATTCATGTTATTTCTCTGATACCAAAAAAGATTGTGTCCGCCATGTAATACAGACTTCAAAGATGTTTATTGAAACAATATATCAACAAAACTTGGCAGTAGAAAGCAAACAGATGAACTTTAGCAGAAAATCTCAGATAATCAGCCTTAAAACCTTGGAGCTAAAAGTTCATTAGAGATCAGAGTCTCAATTCGATACATGGAGATATAATAAGCCTGGAAGTTTAGGATCCTACCCAAGGTCACACACCAAAAGGGGCAGAAAAACTTGTATCTGTCATTCAAATACTCTTCACTGTTCATTCTCTTAATATTAGCTATGACTGAATTCCTGCTCTGAATAAAATAAGGTACCTAGTTTCATTGACCAGACTAGACATGTATTTAGAAATTTATTGAACTAATGATTTCATTTTATAAATAATTGTATTGTGAGAAAAGAATAAAGATTTAGAAATTAACAGATGGAAAAGGTTAATATTTGTCTTGGTGACTATATTGAAAAAGAAGAGATAATATATAATTTAGTACTTAAAAATGAGGTAGAATATACTACTTGGAATTAATAGAATACAAAACGCAAGGTATAAGAAATAGTGTTAACCAAAACTGACTTAAACATTTTGGGTGGATGGTGAATTTCAAACCGTTGTTTTTAATCAGATAATGGGAGAGTTCCAAGTGGCTAAAATGCTTGCCATTTATTTTGATGAAAACCTAATAGAAGCAAAATAATTAATCTGTGAAAGAAAAAGGTGAGACTTTTTTTTTCCTCTCCCTATATAACAATCCTTCTAAAAGTTGTGGCCTGCGCAGCATAACCATGTATATTTGCAAATAAATGTCTACGTCTGTCTCTAATGAATGTAAAAGTAATTTAGAAAAAGCTTCCCAGGTAAACTTTGATAACCCCATGAGTTTGCCCGTAATGAAAAAGTTCGTTCTGTAGAATGTGCTTTTCTTAAAGCAAATGAATTAACATTTTATAAATTGGGTTTACGTTTACAAAGAGGGACCTCCATGCTAAAGTTATTTGATTACTAAAGAGGGTAGGATATTGTAAATAAAATATTTAAATAATAAGTTAACCCAAGGAAATACATTAAATATTCTTGATTATAAAGGCAGAATTATTAATCTCAATGTTAAAAACAATTCATATGTAATTTTAAACATACTAAAGAACATTTACCAGTTGCCAACCTATGGGAAAATGTCAGCCTTATAATTTGTACATATACAGCAATGAAGAATAATTAAATATGTCCAACTATGAAAAATGGCATAGACAAGACAAAGTCTTTTCTTGTCCTTAATTTTTTCCATTGTTCTTGTAGTTCATAGTTTTCCCCCTAGGGTTAGAGATGAATAATTATCTTGTATTTGAATATATAAAGATATTTATAGATGTTGCGATTTCTTAACGTAGCTCATGAAAATCTAGGTTACAGAGCCTTTCCTAGCTTGTAATTTTATGTATGAATATTGTTTTTTGGTAATTTTGTGATCAGCCTTAGAGATCATAGGAGGAAATTTATAATACAGAAATTTGCTCAAAGGCTAGAAATAGGAACTATTCACTTCCTATGGAAGTCATGATCTAAATGACCCAGTTTATTGCAATATTTTCTTGTTTCCCTACTTATAATGATGCCTCAAAAACAGAGATAGAGATAGAGAGAGAGAGAAGACCAAGAAAAAGGGACTATCAGTTATCGATCACTGCATACAAAAACTACCACAAAAGTGAATAGCTTAAAGCACAACACTTTGTTCTTTTTGTTTGTTTGTTTGTTTTGAGACAGTCTCACTCTGTCGCCCAGGCTAAAGAGCAGTGGTGCAATCTCTGCTCACTGCAACCTCCACCTCCTGAGTTCAAATGATTCTCCTGCCTCAGCCTCCTGAGTAGCTGAGATCACAGGCTTGCGCCACCATGCCAGGTTAATTTATTTTATTTTATTTTATTTTATTTTTTTTAGAAACAGAGTTTCACTGTTTCTAAAGTTTGAAACTCTGTTTCTTAAAAAATACAGAAGTTTGCAAAGGCTGGTCTCAAACTTCTGGCATCAAGTGATCTGCCTGCCTCAGCTTCTCAAAGTACGAGCATTACAGACGTGAGCCACCGCACCCAGTGAACTGCTTATTCTTGGATCTGCAGAATGGCCAAGACTCAGCGGGGATGTCTTGTATAGGCTCCATGTCATGTTAATTGGAGGGATTTGATTGGTGTAGAGTTTAGCAAGATGACTTCATCTACCTATTGATTGGTTTCTTTGGTGTGGCTGAGATATCTAGGACCTGGCTGGTCAGTCTCCCTCCCTCCCCCCCTCTCTCTTTTTTTCTTCTCTCTTTCTCTTTCTCTATAGGCTCAAATCATTAAAGTTCTCTTTATATTCTCCCTTTCTAGCATAGCAGTTGAACAATTTTACATGATAGCTCAGGACTTCAAAAAAGCAAAAGTGGAAGCCACTGGGCCTCATAAGCACATTTTCACTTCTGTCCCATACTATAGCTCAAAGCAAGTCATGACACAAGCTCAGGTCAAGGGTAAATTAGAACTCAAGTTTTTGATAGAAATAATATTATGTATGTTTAAGGATACAAGGTGCCATTCGTGTCTATCTTTGCAAACCATCTACTATAGAAAGAAAGAATGAAAATGAAAAGAAATGTAACAAAACACAAACCTTGCAAAATGTTGCCGCTTCTTCAATATTACCTTAGTTAATATCTCCTCTACCCAACAAATTGTTCAGTTTGGGAGTCAAACAGCTCTGGTATTTCAATCTTTCTTACTACATCAAACCTTAACTATACCTCACTAACTCTGTATGAATGTCCCCCTTCCCCCATCCCTGTATCCAGTTCAAGCATGCTCCAGCCATCGACACTCTTCTGAAACTAGTTTTTTAAATCGGTTTCTCCTCCTCCATTCACTATATCTTTCATACTATTACACTTTTTCAAAAACAGTCATCTTTTTAAAACACAAAACTTCATGTTACTTTCTCTATTCAAAAGCCTTGAATAGCTCCATATTATATAAACCATGAAATCTAAATTTCTTACACTTTTATATAAAGTACTAATTTTTTGCTGCTATAACTCTTTGATTATAGTTATTTCCTTACATATATACAACTTACACTCTCATCATACTGATTTATTCACAGTTCCCCAAATGTACCATACTCAATTTTTATCTCCCTGCATTTATACATGTTTCTCTTTCTCCAGAAAGTTATTTTTCCTCATTTATTTGAAAATACCTTACTTTTTCTATAAGACCCAGCTCAAGAATTTCCCATTCACCAGAGATTTCCTTGACCTACTACTCAAATAGAATTGATAAAGTTTAGGTCTAAATTATTTCTGTACCAAACATTTATAGCACTTAGCGTATTGACTTCCATTTAGTATCAGTTAATATTCAGCAAATTACATATGAACAAAGAGATTGGTGTTTGCCATGAATAACTATGCCAAGCATTATTTTCAGTTAAGAACAATCCCACTTTGCTAAGAAAATTATGATCTGGAGATAGGCTGGTCTATTTACACAGTTTATCTAAACTGGGCAGAGATCACAATCACAAAGCCCGCAATATTTTCAGCTGGGGCCCTTATGATACAAGGTTATAAAATGGTAGTATGGTCAAGTACCTTTTATTAGTCATTCATCATCTTCTGGAGGTAACAAGAAAGTGGCAGAACTGATCACTGCAAAAGCGAAAAGTTGAAAGTATGATATTTAATGGTTGTCATGATTCCACTCTATTATCAAATGTATAAAACCCATTACATTTATAAAGTGTTATTTAGACTAAAGATGGGATTCCTATATCAATGTAATATCCATTGTCAATGTATGCATTTTAAAAGATTATTGTGCTAGCTAAGTAGCAAATAAGCATTAGAGTCTAAAAATGTGTTTATTAAAAGCAGATTGTTTTTCCACACAAAAAGCACATCAATCTCAGTAAATCGTGAAATGCTAGTGATTAAAACCAATGTGGAAATTTATAAACAAGATTGAACTACCAAATAATAAGTTGGAATAAAGTAGTAAAATCTTTCTTATTTGGCAGTCATGACAGCTTTATTTTTAATCTAAGATAAACTTGTAATGTTGCCCAGATTAGTTAAGTGTAGGCATATTTTGGATATTTAAAAAATCTGATTACTTCTGGGTCTTGAAAACTTAAGGTTTTGCTGAAATACACATTCTGTGTAACATTCTCTCATGGTACTCCAGGTTCTGTTTTGAAGTATGTATCTAAAGAGAAGGTATCAGTATTGTGGAATGGGAAGTGAAGTACTATTCATTGATTTATTAGTGTCTGCTGGAAACTATGCTTCATATTTCTGAATACATCAGCTTTAAGAACTTGCAGTAAATATTTAAGATTGTTAATATTAACTCCAGTTTACATATAGGGAAATAGAAGCTCAGAAATATTTTTTTTAATTATTTAAGCAAGATCACATATTAATAAGTGCAGAAAGAGATAGGAATTAAAGTCATCGTTTTTGGTTCTTGTAGTTGAGCCCTACAGGAAATCCATCTAAGATTCATATAGGCCACTGTAGCTTCTAAGGAGTAATGACCCAGCATTTGAAGTTCAGAATGTGAAAGTTGCTGGACAAGTTTCTTGATTGTCATGTGAAGAAAATGTTTCAAAAAGATAATAATTATTTAGACAAAAATTATCAGTAAATTGCTTGGCACCAAGAACCTTAATGGACAAATTATTATTCTTTTTTCTTGAACGAGCAAACTAAGGCTTGGAGATGAAGTTTTGAATCAATCAGGGTGGACAAACAAAGTCAACAAAAGCTACTTCTCTGATGCTAGTTTATTCTCCTCTACTTTGCATTATCTTCATTCCATGATTTTAGTTTGCCCAGAAACCACTAACTCAAGAAAAGGAATGAGAGAATTCTGAGAAGCACCAGTGAGTGAGTAACGCTTTTGGCCCTGAAGTGACCCATACAACTCAAGCTTAATTAGCTAAACCTGATTGACCAAACCCAGTTGCACTGAAAAGACAACTTCTCTTTCTGCTCCAATGAAAGAAGTGAAATGAGTGACCAGTAATAGTGTCTCCTATAAACATCTTTGTCTAACTTCATGTCAGCTAGCAACCTGTTTAACTCTAGAGCCAATTTTTTTTTTCAAAAGAAAAAATCAACAGAAGGAAAAGGCAATTTATAGAGTTAGGGGAAATATTGACGAACCATATATGTAAAAAAGTTAACAGTCAAAATATATAAAGAACTCAGTGAAAAAAATAATTTGATTAGCAAATAGACAAAGGATCTGAATAGACATTTCTCAGAAGAAAACATACAAATGAACAACGGGTATGAGAAAAGATGCTCAACGTCCCCAATTACCAGAAAAGTGTAAATTAAAACCAACATGAGGTGTTACCTTATACTTGTTAGAATGAGCATTATAGAAAATAAAATAAAGATGGCAAGTGTAGATAAACATGTGGAGAAAAGAAAACCCTTGTATACTGTATGAATATCAATTACTATAGCCATTAAGAAAAGAGAAATTTTTTCAAAAATTAAAAATATAACTACCGTATGATCTAGCAATCTAACTTCTAGGTATACATTCAAAGAAAATGAAATCAGTATGTTAAAGAGATATCTGTACTCCCACATTCATTGTTGCATTATTCACAAAAGCCAAGTTACAGAAATAATCTTATATCCATTGATGGGTGAATGGATAAAGAAAATGTGAGATACACACACACACACATACTCAATAATATTAGTGTTAAAATAAGAAAACTTATTTGAGACGTTCGAGACAACATGGATAAAAGTGACAGTTAATATGCTAAGTCAGCAGACATGAAGTGACAAATACCACATGATTTCCTTTAAGTGTAGAATCTAAAAAAGTCAAATAGATTTACACAGAGAATAAAATAGTGGTTGCCAGAGACGGGTGGAAGGTGGAAATGGAGAAATGTTGGTCAAGCAGTAGAAAGTGTCAGTTTCACAAGATGAATACCTTCTGGAAATCTAACGTATAGCAATGTGAATATAGTTAACAATATTGTATTACAAACTTCAAATTTGCTAAGAATGTAAATCTTAAGTATTCTAATGTCAAAAGAAAAAAGAAAATAGTAACTATATGAAATAAATATTTGAGCTTGATTGTGGCAATTACTTTATAATATACACCTGTATTAAAATATCAATTTGTACTTCTTAAATGTATACAATTTTTATTTGTCATTTATGCCTTAATGAAGATGAAGTGAAAATTGGGCCAGTGATTTTTAACATCTACATCACATTTTATTTCACATAATAATAGCTGGCATTCTATTTGTCGAACACTTTCCTAGCCACTTTGCATAGATTTTCTCACTGAACTCATATCAATCCAATAAAGATAGTACTTTTACCATCACCATTTTTCAAATGAAATTTTGTTTTCAAGGCTTGAAGGGATGGATTATCTTACTCAAGTCACATTGCTAATGCATGGTATCTGACAACAGAGCCAAGTTCTTAATGGATACCAAAGTGAAAGGCAGTGGGGTATTAAAAATACATCAGATATAGATTAATTCTTAGATCTTACAGTCAAATTAGAACACTGTTTTGAAAAGCAATATGGCATAGTCATTTATCAATGTGTGAATACAGCTATACTCTCAGAAAAATAACGTGGAGAAATTATAAAAGAAGTGACTGTCATTAGAAATTTGACTACTTAGGCTGGGCATGGTGTCTCACGCTTGTAATTCTAGCACTTAGGTAGGCCAAGGTGGGTGGATTACCTGAGGTCAGGAGTTTGAGACCAGCCTGACCAAAATGGTGAAACTCTGTCTCTACTAAAATTACAAAAAATTGGCCGGGCAGGGTGGTGCATGCCTGTAATCCCAGAATTTTGGAAGGCCGAGGCGGATGGGTCACCTGAGGTCTGAAAGTTTGAGACCAGCCTGACCAATATGGAGAAACCCCGTCTCTACTAAAGATACAAAATTAGCCAGGCATGGTGGATCCCAGCCACTCAGGAGGCTGAGACAGGGGAATCGCTTGAACCCAGAAGGCAGAGGTTGCAGTGAGCCAAGATCGTGCCACTGCACTCCAGCCTGTTCAACAAGGACAAAACTCCATCTCAATAAATAAATAAATAAATAAATAATAAAAATACAAACTTTAGCCTGCTGTGGTGGCACACGCCTGTAATCCCAGCTACTTGGGAGGCTGAGGCACGAGAATTACTTGAGCCCAGGTGATGGAGGTTGAAGTGAGCCGAGATTGTGCCACTGCTCTCCAGCCTGGCTGACAGAGCCAGACTGTCTCAAAACATATATAAAAAAATAAAAATAAAAATGTGACTACTTGAGGTTACATGTAGTGCTATTTCCTTACCTCGGATTCAACTCTAAGGCCCTTTCCCCAGTATGCTTTTGTAATATCCCATTCCATAGTTCTACTTCATCACCCCAAAACTTGGCTGCAATTATTCTGTATTTCTTTTACATAGTTAAATATTTGCTTTCCATGTGTACTTTTTTTGTTTGTTAATTTACATCCTGCTAAATTATTTTAACATGGTATACTCAGCCCCAAGCATCCTATAGTATTATTCCTCTTTTTGGGTCTGAAGTGCTTTCTAGGCAAAATAATTTTATTTTAAAAGCTACTTTCATATAATAACAGAGTGACTACCACAAAAACAGTGAACACATATATTGCTAACTGCATATCAATTACTGTTTTAAGCACAACATAGATTAATTCATCTAAATCTTCCGGTGACTTTATGTGTCAGTCCTTTCCTAGATGAGGAAATAGGGCACAGGGCTATGTGGCTCATAAGTGATAAAGCCTAGAATTCAAAGCAGTCTGTCTTTGATTTTTAAAATTTTGTTGTTTTAATTTTTTCTGGTACATAATAGTTGTATATATCTATGGTATACGTGAGATGTTTTGAAATAAACATTCAATGTGAAAGCAGTCTGTCTTGAAAGTCTGCAAACGTAACTTCTATGATAAACTACTTGCAAAATTTAGCAATCTCCATTGATTCAGTTTTCCTACATTTTGGAGATAATTCAAAAGAAAATAGAAAAAAATCCATATACACCATGATATTAGTTAACATATGAATTAATAATGTAATATTTGAAAGCATTGCCAAATAAATGAAAAAATTAATATACTACATCAAAAATGTCTATATAATATCACACTGCTCCAAAAAATGTTAAGTATCATAATCGCATACACAGAAAATATTTGTGTTACTATGCAATATGTATTTTATTAATATCTAACTTGTACAAAAATCCTAGTAATATATGGAATAAGATAGACAAGAGCCATGGTTTCTTGTACTTACATTCTTATTACAAAAACACAAAATAAAGACAACAGAGAAGTAAACAAATTAAGTAATTACAGATTGTTATTATTAAAGATGAAGAATAGGGTTGAAATTGCATCACCACAGTAAATACTTAGGCAATGCACATGTTTGCCTTGAACTGAAGGCAATTCACAATAAAGAATTTAGTCTTTACTTTTGGTTGGGACATTACACTAGATTTATATCTCCTTTAAATTTTCTTTAATACATTTAATTAGAAAAAGACAAATACCCCAGTTGAAAATAGGCAAAGGAAATGAAAAGCTAGTGCACAAAAGAATAAATTTTAATAACCAATTAACAAGAATAAATAAAATTTCAGAGAAAATTGCATTCAGCCTCTGATTACATTAAGTCACTATTCTATATGCTGTGCAGCACTTATTATTTGTTATTATGAAACCATTTTGGTGCCAGTTTAATTTTTTTTTTTTGCTATCTAGAATATAAATTTCTGTAAAGTGGGAACCATGTCTGTTTTGTAACACCCTTTCCAATTAAATCTGGAGTTCTGCACAGTGACAGAAACATAGTAGGCAATCTGTAAATATTTGTTGAATAAATTAATTTAAAATACAGCATTTAAATTTAGTAAATGAATTCAAACTAATAAAATACACCACATTTTCTCAATTTCTCAAGAGGAGTTAAAAATTACAAAAATCAATGTTGATTTCTCATTTCTTGCATGGAAATAAATTGATAAAATATTTTATGAAATTCAATTTGCAAAATGTTTCAAGGACCTTCAAAAAAGTTCTCTTTCAAATAAACAAACAAAAATAAATCAACAGGAGACCTGCTCTTCTGATATTATTGCTGAATCTGTATATTCCCCTCAATAATAGTGATAGTAGAAGTCCCAGCAAATCAACTTTTTAGAAGTTATCTTTCAATTCTGTAATCTAATGCATATAAACTTGCCCAAAGAAAATGATAAAATTTGTGCATAAAGTTCAGTTGTAAGACTGCTTATTTTAGAAAGTTTATGATGGATTCTATATTTAAAATTTCTAAAAAGCAGAAGCCATTGTTTCTCTTTGTTCTGGAACTGCATATGATATTTCGTTCTTCATGGTTTTTTTAATATTTCATAATATCTATATTTTTGTCAGCCATGAAACATTAAAACAGGTTTATTAATATTTTATGATAGTTATTTTAGCATCATAATATATATTTAAAGTCTATTATATAAAATAAGATATAGAATTAATGGCAGGTGGGAAGTATAAGTCCTCTCAGAGAAGTAGGGGTATGTTGGATTGGTTGCTAAGTCAGAAGTATGGCAGCTCAGAAGAAGGTAAGCCAGGGATATTGCATAAAGAAATTGGAATTCAAAAGGAATATTGAAGACTTGGTAGAATAACAATCTGTAACTACATTGGAGAGGTAGATAAAGCAGTAGTAGAAATAATTTTCCAAGTAGCAGAGGCAAATGAGTATGCATATTGTGAAGGAAAGGCATGGGGCACAGAGCAGAAGCTCTGAAATTCCAAATTGACTAAAACATAGGATGAGGGAAGAACAGTGAGATGAACACTGGAAAAGAAAATTTGAGGACCGCAGTTTGACCTTGACCCAATGTAGACAAGACCAACAGGGAGAAATCATCTTCTTATGGTCAAAATTGATCTTTGGAAATATAATTTATTAGACAATTATAAGTTTGAAATGGGAAAAGAGACTAAGGTTTAAATACCAGTTGGTAGCTAATAAAATATTTCAATATCAGATATCAAAGTTAGTGAGAAATTAAAACTGTGTGATGGCAGATTGATAGAGGAGCTGTTAGAAAATAGAGGGATGGTTCTAGGCCTATGACTGAATACATGCAGATAGAGAAAGTAGGAATCAGAGACGAAGACAGAACACCCAAACTTGTTTTTCAGAAGATGATTCCAGGATCAGAGAGAGTTTTGTTGTTGTTGCTTTTGCTGTTTTTATAATGTTAGCAAGAAAACAAAGTTGTGGGTAAACATGATATGTACTTTATGCAATTTGAGCAATATTGAGCTTAAGAGTGTGCTATTGCAGCAGAAGATGAGATCAAGAATAAGTCATATTCAGATAATACACAAGATCATAGCAAAAGCAATTTGTAGTATATTTAGATGTCTAAAATCAAGAAAGAGAAAAGGACATCCCTGACCTTATTAATGTACCACTGTGATTTAGGTGTATTTCCCAAATAGTTCTGTCATCTGGTAAATTCATAAGCCCAAGGTATAAAATATTTTCTTGAGGCCAGGAGCAGTGGCTCATGGCTGTAATCTCAGCACTTTGGGAGACTGATCACCTGTTATTCTTTAGTATTGAAGAAAAACAGGCAAAATGTAAATGTTAAAGTTACTTTTGCTGACTTTTTTTTTTCCCCAAAGGAAAACAGTTTTGAGAAGTCATGCACTCTTTCTATAAATGATACAGCAAGTATTTTAATAATCCACAAGAGAAAATAATCTTTATCTTGGCACTACTATTAGGGTGAGCTTAAGAATGAGGATGTTGACTTTGTATCCAATACTCATGGCAGGAATCCCTAGATGGGGTATTCTAGCCTGATCTGTAGCAGTTAAATTAAATCAGCTTCCTCACATGACACCTCATTGGTGAGAGTCATTACATATCCACAGATGACAATATTATATTATGTAAGCCAGATATAAAGCTAATTTCATAGGAAGGCAGTGTATTACTAGAAAGGGTCCCAAGGCTTTCACTGTTTGGGAGGGGACTGTTTCTCTTTTTTCTTTCTTTTTTAAAAAATAGGCACATAGTCCAACAGAATAGAAAGCCCAGAAATAAATCCACGTATCTACAGCCAACTAACTTTTGGTAAAGGGGCCAAGAACACACATCAAGATAAGGATTCCATTTTCATTAAATGGTGCTGGAAACATTAAATATACACATGCAGAAGAATGATGTAGCTTTCTACCTCTCACTGAATACAAATTCAACTCCAAGTGAATTAAAGACTTAAATGTAAGACCCTATACCATGAAACTACCAGAAGAAAACATAATGTAAACACTTCATGACATTAAAATGGGCAATATTTTTTTTGAGACGATCTCAAAAGCACAGACAGCAAAGGAAAAAACAGACAAATTAGACAAATGGATTATATCAAATCAAGCTTCTGCATCTAAAAGAAAAAACCAGCAGAGTGGAGAGAGCACTTACAGAATAGAAGACAATATTTGCAAACTTTGCATCTGATCACAGGTTAATATTCAGAAATTATAAGGAATATTAACAACTTAACAGCAAACAGTCTAATTTATAAATGGCAAAAATACCTGAATAGACATGTCTTAAAAGAGTAAATACTAATGGTCAAGAGATGTAGAAAAAAATGTTCAGCATCACAAATCACAAGGGAAATAAAAATCAAAGACATAATGAGATATCACCCCACACATGTTAGACCTGCTATTATCAAAGATTCGAGGCTTGGTGTGGTGGCTATACCTGTAATACTAGAACTTTGGGAGGTCGAGGCGGGTGGATCACCTTAGGTCAGCAGTTTTGAGACCAGCCTGGCCAACATGGTGAAACCGCGTCTGCACTAAAAATACAAAAAATTTAGCCAGGCGTGGTAGCATATGCCTGTAATCCCACCTACTCAGGAGGCTGAGGCAGGAGAATTGCTTGAACCCTGGGAAGCAGAGGTTGCAGTGATCCGAGATTGTACCACTGCACTCCAGCCTGAGTGATGGAGTGATACTCCATTGCAAAACAAAACACACAAAGTGAAAGATCAGTGTTGGCAAGGATGTGGAGAAAAGAGACCTCTTACACACTATTGGTAGAAACCTAAATTAGTGTAGCCACTATAGGAAACAGGATGGAGGTTCAGTAACATAAGCCAGATACAGAAAGATAAATATTGCATGATCTCACTCATATGTGGAATCTAAAAAAAAAAAATTGACTCATAAAAGTGGAGAGCAGAAATGTGGTCATCAGAGGCTGGGTTTGGGGGGAAGTTTTGGGGTTTGGGAGAGGTTGGTCAATGGGTAAAAAGTTACAGTTAGAAGGAGTAAGTTCTAATGTTCTATTGCACAGTAATCATAGATAACAATAATTTATTGCATATTTCAAAATAGAAGAGAGGATTCTGAATGTTATCACCTCAAATGATAAATATTTAAGTGATGGTTTACTATTTACTCAGACTTGATCTTTACAGTGTGTACATGTATCAAAACATCATGCTGTACTACAAAAATATGTATAATTGTTACAGTTGAATTATACATAAAATTTTTAGAATAGTGTAAATAAACAAACAGACATGGAATACTCTCAAATGAACTAACAAACATACAGTTGGGATTCGAGAAGGAGAGAAATGAAAGTGAATGAATAGAAACAATATTTGAAGAGATAATTAACAAATGAGGTTAATCCAATAATCCAAGAAGCTCAACAAACCCCCATACAACAACACATAAGCAAATAGCCCTAAAATATTGAGAACTAAAGACAAGTTAAAAAAAAACCCTTACAAGCAGCCAGAGAAATTAAAAGATACCATGCTTTCAAACAGAAAGTAAAAGTAATGACTGAAAAAGGAAAAAAAGAAATTCTGAAGATAAAGTAATGCCATGTGTATTAGATTGCTAACGTTGCTATTACAAAATAACACAGACTGGAGGGCTTCAATAACAAATTTATTTTCCCACAGATCTGAAGGCTAGGACTTCACGATCAACGTGTCAGCAGGTTTCTAAGCCAGTCACATGTATTGCCTAATCATGAAAAAAAAATGTGTTTTATCTGAGGTTGCTCTCCGTAGCTTACAAATGGCAGCCTTCTGTTTGTACTCACATGGCCTTTCCTCTGTGTGGGTGCATCCCTTGCGGTCTCCTTTTCTTAAAAGAACATAATCCTATTGGATTAGGGTTCCACATTAAGGACTTTGTTGAACTTCATTAATAATTGCATCTTTAAAGACCCTATCTCCAAATACACTCACATTCTAAGTACTCAGAATTAGGGCTTCAACACATAAATTTGGGGGAGACGCAATTCAGCCCATAATACCCATCTTTAAAGTGGCAAAAGAAGATACACTTAAACATAGAATTCTATATCTAATGAAAATATCCTGCAAAAACACATATAGAAAAAGACATTTTCAGACAAAAATGGGAGAAATTTCCTTCAGTAGATCTATAAGAATGGAAAATCTAAAGGGAATTCTTCAAGGAGTAGGAAAATGATTCCAAACGGAAATGCAAGGGAAAGTGAAAAACATCAGAAAAGGTAAATACGAATTTAAATACAAACAAATATTGACTTTACAAAACATAGTGTAATTTACATTATATACAGAACTGAAATTAAACGCAATCATAGTAAAAACAGCTAATGAGTTTCAAAATTTCTATAATTGCTGTACATTAAGAATATGGGAAAAATAAAATTTATATTAGACTTTAAAAAATAAAGGGTGCATGTTGTAATCTCTGAGAATGGCAAGATAATACATATTTAACCAGTCAATGAAAGGAAGATAGGGAATAATAAAAATATAAAATAAGTTGAAATAAGTAAATAAAGGAGAGAAAAGCAACATAAAACTGATGAGCCAAAAGAGATTAATACACCCAATTTGGTATTATCTATGTTACAAATAAATAAGCTGACTACTTCAAATAAAATACAACTGCCAAAATGAATTGAGTAAAACATATTATAAGGGATACTCTTTAAATATATATATGTAAAATATGTATAATATATATTTTGTATAATATGTTATCTAACTTAAAAATTAAAAGTTAAAGAATAGAATAAAACAAGTATACAAACACTACCTTACAAAAAGGTGGTATAACAAAATAAATGTCGGATAAAGGAGACTTTATGGGAAAAAGCAGTACTGGAGGTAAAGAAGGTTTCTCTATAATGTATCAATATAACATTAATATAATGCCATCAATATAACATTAATATATAATAATCTTAAATGTATATACATATAAAAATATAGTTTCAAGGCATTTAAATTAACTATTAACAGAAAGGGAAAATATAAAAATCGACCAGCATAAAGGGAAAAAAGACACTTTTCTCCATAACCAAGAAAATACAGACAAAATATCAATGAAGATGTGGGATATCTGAACACAACAGAATTAACAAACCTGATGTAACTCACCTATATACTAGGTAGTCATAAAGTCTTGAAACTTGTATATATATATATATATGGAAGAGAGGGTTTGAAGAGAGATCTTTACATGCTGGTAATAAAGTATGCCCTAATCTGGAAGCTAGTTACATGGATACTCTGAACTTTCTGTGTGTGTGTGTGACAGAGACTCTGAACTTTGTGTGTGTGTGTGTGTGTGTGTGTGTATACATATAAATTTTATTTATTGTAATATGTGATTATTTAATTTTATTTATATTATAAATGTATATTATTTATATATAGTGTTTATGTACAAATTTATATGTTTTATAATACATAATATATTTATTATATATAACATATATAAATAAATAGATTCAATGCAAATACAACAGTTCATAGAGATTTCCATGCAACCTACTTTAAAAATTAATCCTAACCAGTATTTTCAGTAAAATAAAATCTTTCCGAAGGACCATGTTTGGTGACTTTTCATTATTTAAAAATTTATTGAGTTAACTCTATGAAAGCACTTAAAGGTCACATAATTACTTCTAATTTATAAAGATTATTTATTCCCATGGTGGTCAAATTTCATTCTTCCTTTGTTATACTATCCTCTTATCAACACTTCCTCTGTTACATTCCATCCCCATACTTATGTGAAAGATGAAAAATAGATAGAGCCGATGTTTTCTAAGCCAGTCACATGTATTGCCTAATCATGAAAAAAAAAATTGAAGTGGGTTATAATCCAAATTTTCTGTGAGAAAACAGATTCAGAAGACACAATTAACTCATTTTAAGGTAATGAAGTTGTCAAAGCACTACTAGGACACAGATCTACTTCACCTTTTCTATTTAACTTTACTTTGACAAAGTCATTGAGTTTCTGAATTAATGATTAATAATGGCTTAATAGCTATTAATATCTAGTTTAGGTAAAATTCATATTTTGAAAGGAAGTTTTAGTACTAGACTGAAGATGTAAATGGCGTAATAACCATAGGAACTGATTTAGGACTTGTGGGTTAAATTCTAAATCAAGGCCGGGTGCAGTGGCTCATGCCTGTGATCCCAGCACTTTGGGAGTAGATGAGGGAGAAGGATTACTTGAGCCTAAGAGTTCAAAACAAGCCTGGGAACATGGCAAGACCCCATCTCTACAAAAAATTTAAAAAATTAGCTGGGTATGATGGTGTGTGTTTCCAGCTACTCTGGGGGCTGAGGTGGAGGGATCACCTGAGCCCGAGAGGTGGAGGCTACAAGTAGACGTGATGATGTCACTACTCTCCAGCCTGGAGGACAGAGAAAGACCCTTTCTCAAAAAAAAAAAAGAAAAAGAAAAAAAGCCTTAGCATTTTGACACCAACCTATATCTAAAGCTAGCTTGGTCTTCTATTAATATATGCGATGCAATACTTTTGAAGCGTGGTCCTTACTTGGTTGTAAACCTCAACTCCACACACACACACACACACACACACACACACATACACACACAAACTTCTTCAAAGATTAAGTTAATGTAATTTTTTGACTCTTATTTTTAATGAGAGAAGCTACTTATAAATAAGATATTAGGTGAGTTATTAAGACATACTATCATTTATTACTCAAATTAAATTTAGGATGTTAAAGTTTCATGAAAATTGTAATTCTGTGTTCTATGAAACTTGACTTCTAAGAATGATAGATAATTTTGCAAGGCTCCTATAGACAATTGGGATTAATATACTTTTTCTGTAGCAAATGTTATTTGTGGGTCATCAGAGTTGTTCTGAATTTGTACTATTCTTGAATTAATTAAATACTATTGGTTTTTCTTATTACCAAACTAAGCTGCTGTGGATAGTTTTGTTAACCCTTTTTTGGGACAGCATATTTATGTGTGATAATTTATGTTTAACAGTGTGAATCACCCATAAACCTACTGTTAAAAGAAATTATGTATAGTGACTGAAAATTTTATTTCCTTACTGGTGGATTGCCTGTGATTTCATTTAATTTAATATATTGCAATATATTAGGTTGATGAAAAAGTAATTGCAGTTTTTGCCATCAAAAGCAATGATAAAACCACAATTATTTTTGCACCAACCTAATACTATCAAAATGATGATAAAAACTGTATGCATATAAATACAAAGTAAAAATAAGAGACTTAATTCTTGGTTTCATGAAAGAACTGTATATGCAAAGTGGCCTACAAATACTAAAGTAACTGAGAAATCGAGGCAGACAAATTCAGTTTGTTGGTAAAATGTTTTGTTGGGGGAATTTACAAACAGAGCATGATCTTGGGCTACAGTAAGACAAGCAGATCTCCACCCCATTACTCTCCATTCCCAGGGCTTCTATACCATAGGGAAAGGTATACATGCCCCAGCAAGACAATTAAAGGTAACCTTCCAGAACAGGTGAGCATGCTATATGCACCATAGCATATAATTTGTGCAGTAACATCAAGGGGGACATAGTCTTACCCTAAGGACAGTAAGTACAGTAGAAATCAGGAGGCATTCATGGGACTGGGGCTGATCAGAAGTCAACATGGCACATGAGCATCTAAAATGGAGCCAATTTGTCTCCTCAATTCTCCATGTTGAAAATAAAGAAAGATTTCTTCTTCTTCTTAGAGCATTTACTTTAGAAAACCTGTAATTGCAAAAGTACTTTCTCCACTCTTTGAGATGTATGTAAATCCTTTTGAAAACTAAATAGGATTTTATGACCTAGGCAAGTCTTTCTCAAGAACATGGGAGCCATCTCCTTGAAATACAAACATCAAGAGAAATAGCACCTGTATATCCCAGTTATTGTAAGAGGATAGGAGCCTCACTTTAGTGGATGCCTTGCTTCAAGTTACAAAATTACCTTTTTTCATAAAAATATAAAAGTGTGTTTTTTCATTGAATACCATCAATTAGCCAACACCAGTCACCCCAGTTACCAGCTGTGTTACTCTGTTTTGTATTACTATAAAGGGATACCTGAGGCTGTACAAATTGATCAAGAAAAGATAATTATTTGGCTCTCAGCACTGCAGGCTATATAAGAAGCATGGCACTAGCATCTGTTTCTGGTGAGGGTTGCAGGGAGCTTTCACTCACAGTGAAAGGTAATGGGAGCCTGTGTTGCATGTGGTGAGAGAAGGAGCAAGGGAGAGAAAAGGAGGTTCCAGGCTTTTTTTAGCAATCATATTTCTCTCTAATAGGGTGAGGACTCACTCATCATGAGAACTCACTCATCACTGCACAGACAGCACCAAGCCAAGACATTCATGAGGGATCCACTACCACAATCTAGATACCTCATACCAAGCCCCACCTCCAACACTGGGGTTACATTTCAACATGAGATTTGGAAGAGACAAATACCCACACTGTATCACCAGGTGAATCTAGACTGAACCGTGTGTGATAAATGATACTATCAAGTTTTCTTGAGGATTATCTCTTGTTTGTCTTTAAAGTATGTATGTAATGGGTTACATTTGTTTGACTATATAAAAGGGTGAAATTTCTTTGTTTTTGAAGTCTGAGTGGATTGCCTGTGATGTGCATTATATTCATGTTTAGTGTTTATTCAATAATAAAATTGTTCTCATTTTTTACTACATTTATGGACATTTTTGGGGGGGTTGGAAGAAGATTTTTTAAAATTGTATTTTCCCAAACAACTTTCTAGGTTATTTTTTAAATTTACAGTGTTTTGCAAAAATGAACAGGGAGATGGGCTGCCTCAGTCTTTTATCCTACCTACTTTGAACCAAAGTAGGTAGGATTTGGGGAGCCAAGGATTGAGAGCACCTCAGTTCTCAAATTGACTGGTTCAAAGTAGGTGCTTTCAAAAAAACTTTGGGTCACTGCAAATATTCTCTAGGTAATGGTGGAAAAAAAGAAGGATATTTGTAAAGATAGAGAAGAGAAATGTACAGGTACATTTGCATTGACCCAAAGTTCTTCTGAAAGCACTAGGGAGAGACTTTAATAAAACAGAAGGAACTTTGATTGTGCTGGGTTCTATTTAGCTACGACAGATTCCTTTTAGCTTTTCCTTTGGACTTTTAAGTTAGTGCATAAATCATTCTTACAAAAATCAGGCAAGGTGTTTTAATTACAGCCTATGGCTTATACATTAATTTTAACATTTTTTGAAAATTTGTCCCTTAAGAGATTCATTTTGTTCATAGGTTGGTAAGAAGAGAATAAAAAACTGTTTTAAATGTTTTGATGAAAGTCAAATGAAAAGGTAAGATTTGATTTTCAATTTTTTTATTGCTTAAAAAACCCTTTTTTGGTAATGGATCTATTTTTAAAATGAGTTCTGTGACCATTATGTGCCACTATCATTGTTGCAGCAGACTGAGTCTCCTCTAAAAGTAGAATTAAGTTAAACTATGAATATTTTAATACAAAGTTCTCTCTTGACTCATTTAAGCAATACAATTGGCATTTTTAGCAAAACTATTTTATTTCATATGTATTTCTTATCTTGCTCAATGACCATTCTCATCTAGTGTGTCCTTGAATTAATTCAAAGGAAAGTAGTCTTCTTTCACAATGAAGTTTCATATTTCCTCTAACTCAATCCGTTCTTTTGAGTGCTTACTGTATGTCAGGTATCATCCTAGACACTGAGAAAATAGTATGAAATAAAAGTTTTATTTTACTGGTTAAAAAAAATAGATCATTTATAGTGAGTTATTACTATGTTGGAAGAAAGTCACCAGCAGTGAACTGTTCTAAGATTGAACAATTGGCAAAGGGGTGTTGCTGCCCTTCATTATTCCTCATTAAAGATTGGTTTTTGAAAATGATATGTATATAGTAGTCCCCCATAATCTGCAGTTTCAGTTACCCCAAGTCACTTGCTGTTCAAAAACAGGCGAATACAGTACAAAATTTTGAGAGAGACAGATTATATTCTCATAACTTTTATTTATTACAGTAGATAGTTATTGTTCTATTTTATTATTATTGTCATTAATCTATTACTGTGCCTAATTTATAAATTAGAATTTATTGTAGGTATGGATGCATAGGAGAAAACATAGTATACATAGAGTTTGGTTTTACTTGCAGTTTCAGGCATTCACTGGGTTTCTTGGACTATATCCCTTGCAGATAAGGGTATACTACTTTATTATTTTGTTGTGGTTGCCATAACAAAATACTGCAGACTGGGTGGCTTACACAGCAGAAATTTATTTTCCCACAGTTTTGGAGGCTAGAAATCCAAGATCCAGATGTTGACAAATTTGATTCTCCTTGCCTGGCAGGTGGCCACTTTCTCACAGTGTCCTCACAGGGTCTTTCCTCTGTGCCCTGCAAATCCTGTTATCTACCTGTGTGTCATTTCTTTTTGTATGGACACTAGTCAGGTTTAATGAAAGCCTACCCTAAAGGCCTTATTCTAACATAATTACCTCTGTAAATGACCTGTCCTAAAATAAATTTACATTCTGAGGAATTGGGAATTATTAACAGTACTGGGGCTTAGGGCTTCAACATATGGATTTTTGGGGGGACATAATTCAGCCTTCATATATGCACAAATCAAATATCAAATATTTTGCATAGGTCAGTATTTTATAGGGATCAATTAAATATTTTGGAAACTATTGATATATTTGTGTTATTAGTAAAGTATATATCTTTAATATGTATTTTAGTAAATATAAGTAAATTATATATCTTTAATATATATTTAAAATATAGAAACTCATATTACATAAGATTGTTAAAACATTGTGCTATCAGACAAGGAGAATACTAAAAGCATCACATTTTCAGATGATTGTGTAAGTAACTTAACTTTTTAAATAAGATGTCAACAACTCATAGTAGAAATCATTGTTAAAACATTGTTATAAATGTTTTAAAAATGGTCCATTTTCAATCCACTCATTATTTCCTCCAAGGAGGAAAATGTGCAAACCTGCTTCCTTCCAGCTCATGTTCGGGTGTAATGTTTTCAGTGCTGAAATTCTTGCAAGCCTGTTGAGAAAAGCCCTAGTAAGGAAGCAAGTTATGCTAATTCTAATGTATTGTACCTATTATGACTTTCAAGGTACCAAAGCATGCAGTTTGCCTTGGAAAGGGATTGTACTGTAACCTACATGCACCAAAATTATACATTCCTTTCTTGCTGTCAGCCTTTAATTTAACTTGAGATGTTGCAAGATGTGCATTGCTGCTGCTTGCTTCAATTGAGTATCAGGGGACTCATATAAATAAATTACAAGTGGGGACCTAGCATTTGTACGGATTTTCCATTGCTTACTATCTAAAGGAAATAATAGAAAGATATGTTCCCAAGCCTATTGCTCAATATATTTACATAGTGAAGTTAAAATATTTGGTTAGAAAATCAATATTGCTATACTAAGCATCAAGTATAGTAAACTGGAAGAATTGTAAGAAGCTGTGAACGAACTTAAAATCAATGTGTGTTTAAACCAGGGAGTAACAAAATAGATAAAACTACAACTCTAAATAGTAACCAAGGGAGAGAGTTAACCAGCATCCCAGCTTCTGCCACTGCAGGGATAATCAATGAAACACACAAATAATAAGAGCAATTTAATATTCGAGGTAGCGTTAAGATTCATCTGCAGTAAATTTGAGGACAATGACTACTATGCAGTATTGGCAACTTAAGAAGCCTCTATGCAATGAATACGATACCAAGCACAGAAAAAAGAGAACATAGATCTAGAACTCTACTTGGCACAAGTAACAAAATTTAAATAAAAGGTGGAATAAATACTATTGCATATTAACTTCTCTTAAAACTTTGGAAATATGGCATATAAGATTGTCCTAAGAAAATTAAACTTTTAAATAAACACACCATGGTTGGTAGCACAGATAGGCTAAATTGCTTGAGTGTGAGACTAGACTGCAATCCAATAGCATGTATTACATATTTATTGTAGAAATGTGTTGCTTACAATAAACTGTGCCAGGAATGACATCCAAGTAAAACAAGCAGTTACAGAGCTCATCTGAAGATTGTTGCTAGAGAATGGTCAAAGACTAATCCAAGTTCTATTTTAAAAATGGAGCAAGTTGAGTTAGCTTAAGCATGCACACTTTGAATCAAGTCATCAAGGTTCAAAAAATGATTTGAACACCACTTATACTCTGTGATACTGGGAAATTATTCAGCCTCTTTGTCCTTAACATCTTCTTCTGCCATAGAGTCTTTGAGTAAACTAAAAAGTGTAATCCATGTGGTTAACTTAGATGATCATAATGCAAGGCATTGCAACTTTTATTATCATTACAGAAAAGATCATCTCTAATTGGAAATGGATGTGAAATTTTACATTGGTAGTCATTTTCTCAGAGAGACTCTGTCTAACCCTGCTATCTAAATGATCAACTTTGTTATATCATCTTCAGTCCATTACTCAATTTCTTCACAATATTTATACATTTGTCTTTTTAGATTATTTGTGTTATTTTTCTTTTTTAGGGGAAAGAGTTGTCTTTCCTTACTTCTTCCCTCTCCTTCCTTCCTCTGCCCCTCCCTCCCTTCGTCCTTTCTTTCCTTCCCTCCTGCCTTCCTTTTCTTCTTTCCTTCCTTCCATCCTTTCATTTTATCTTTCCTTTCTTCCTTCCTTCTCCTCCCTCCCTCCCTCTTTCTTTCCTTCCTTTCCTCTCCTCTTTTTTTCTTTCATTGTTTTTCTTCATTAGAGAGTAAGCAAAATAATTTTGGTAAGCATTGCACAAACATTGTTTCTAGCCCTTTTCAGGAAGCCAGCCACATAGTAAGTGCTCAACAAATACTGGATAAATTAATCATGCAATGCAAGATGTGCTAGATAATGGACGTTGTGTACTTACATATATCAAAAAGATACCCCTATTTTTAAATTGATGTAATGAATTGGCTTCACTTCATGTCAGTACACTTTCCCCAGGTAACAGCTATTATTCTTTATATATTTACATTCCTTATATATTTACATACCCACGTGTGTGTATGCCTGTGCTATTTTAAGAGACAGGTTTTGCAATGTACTCCAGGCTAGTCTTCCACTCCTGGCTTCCAGAAATCCTCCTGCCTCAGCCTCCAGTGTGCTGGTATTACAGATGTGTGTCACTGCATGTGGCCAGCTATTCTTATTTTATTGTAACATGTGAACAAATAAGAGGCAATATAATGTTTTCATTTGACATTCTTCACAAATAGTAGGTCATTAGCAGTCAACTACTCTTTTTTTGTACCTGCAACACTTGTGCTTCTGATTTATTGTTTGGTAGCCCTAAAGAAAAAACAAAAAATTTGTACTTTTTTTGAATTTGTTAACGTTGGCCACATGTGCAGTGTGTGAATGTAGCTAACCAGCTTTGAGACCTTTTTCTAACAAAGTAAGTCTCCTGCAGATATGCCTATTTTGTTCCTTGTGGAAAGTATTATTATTGATAGACAAAACTTTAACATATATGGAATATAAAATAACAGTGGTGAAAAATCATGGACTTTGAACCAAATAGTGTCTACCACCTGTTTTTGAATGGCCTTTGAGTTAAACAGTGTTTACATTTTAAAATGCTTGAAGACATGCAGCCAAAAAGCATATAAAAAATAAACAGCTCAATATTACTGGTTATTAGAGAAATGCAAATCAAAATCACAATGAGATACCATTCTCACACCAGTCAGAATGTCTATTATTAAAAACTCAGAAAATAACATGCTGGCAAGGTTGTGGAGAAAAGGGAACACTTAGACACTGTTGGTCTGAGTATAAATTGGCTAAACCATTGTGGAAGGAGATGGCAACTACTCAGAGAGCTAAAAGTGGAACCACCATTCGATCCAGCAATCCCATTACTGAGCATATACCTGAGGAATATAAATCATTCCATCATAAAGACACATGGATACAAATGTTGTTGTAGCACTATTCACAATAGCAAAGGCATGGGATTAACCTAAGGGCTCACCAATGACAGATTAGATAAAGAAAATGTGGTAGGTATGTACCATGGAATACTATGCAACCAGTTAAAAGAAGGAGATTGTGACCTTTGTAGGAACATGGATGGAGCTGGAGGCCATCATTCTTAGCAAACGAACGCAGAAACAAAACCAAATACCGCCTGTTCTCACCTATCAGTGGCAGCTAAATGATGAAAACTAATGATTACAAAGAAGAGAACAGCAGACACTGGGGTCTACTTGAGAGTGGAGGGTGGGAGGAGGGAGAGCAGCAGAAAAATAACTATTAGGTACTAGGTTTAATACTTGGGTGGTGAAGTAAACTGTATAAAAACCACCTTGACAAATATAACCTATAACAAATATTCACATGTACCCTGGACCTAAAATAAAAGTTTTAAAAAGTGAAATTTATCAAGTAATTGCAAAATAAGAATGATTTTAATTTAAAAAACATGATTTAAGAAATTTGCATGAATTGATTTATAAATGATTTCTTCATTAATAGTTCCCATTTTTATTTTATTCTAGAACAAATTTATTTCCATGAAATTGATTTTGAAATGGCTCTCATTGGTAGAGTTTTAGAAATTTTACTAACACACAAATTTTGAAAATATTCTCATTTTGAAAATCAACAGGAACTTCAAAGTATAAGCAACATATTGTGCTGTTTAATGTATAATATGAACAATGTATTTGTTCAAACTAGTTTTTTTCCATTTTCTTGTGTGAAATGTTGTAATGAACCTTTTAAATTTTGATCCAAATGCATTTTCCAAATAAGTCATTGTTCATTAATTTTACTGCAATACCTATCTTCTAAGTAAAGAGATGTAAAGGCCAAAGAGATTCTTTTTCCTGACAACATTCTCATTAATTTGAATAGCAGTGACTTAAATATCTGGCTACCAAGGGATTTGATCATTTATGCCAAAATTTCTCTCAATTTATTACCACATTTACAAGCAACTAAAATGAACGTTTTTTTTTATTGCTTTGTCTTTGTGAATTAAATCACTTTTGTTTCCCAAAATAACAATTTTATAACCCTGAGCTGTGTAAGTTTCTAAATGTTTATGGAAAGGAAAAATTTCCTTTTATGAAAAAATAAATAAAAATTTCAAAGGAAAGTAATATTACATGACACTAGAAAGCTATATGAAATTCAAATTTCATTATCTATATATACAGTTTTATTGAAAAACAGCCATACTCATTTGTTTGCATACTGCCTGTGGCTAATTTTGAGCTACTATAGCAGATTTCAGTAGCAGCCACAGATATCATATGCGCTATGAAAGCATGAAACATTTAATGTCTTTGGTACATAATCATTGAATATTGAAAGAAATTTGCTGATCTCTTAGTTAATACATAATAATATGTAGAGGAGATGAGTACAGTAGGAAATTAGACTCTGTAGAAGGTTAGAATCTTCTAACTTTCAGGACTTTGAATTCAGGAACTTGAAAAGGTCTTGGACATTCTAAGACATGACAATTACAAGGCAGAAACAAGTGTAGTGAAGATAAGACAAAAACAAGGGGTAGTGACGTAAGTTTGTTCCTGTGTCAAATACAAAATAATTGGGGACCATATAGTACTTCTAAATGGCAATTACATAAGCTCACCTCACAACTCTACTGCTCTGTTTGTGTTTGTCAATATGCTTTAAAAAGCTGAAATTTTATATTCCTAGCCTTTGTATATTTTATATGCAGAACATGGCAAATTTATCATCAAAGGATAAGGAAATAGTTTGGCTACAATTTGAGAAAACTCTCAGGACTTAATTTCCTAAAAATCAGTGTAAGAATGAGTTTACAAGGTAGTCATTTGACACATTGAGAGCTTTTATTTTTAATACCTGTTGAATACCAAAGTCTAGAAAAAGCACCACAAGTGTATCAAAATTGATGCTACTTAAAATAGATGCTAATTTATTTTACTACTTTAATTGTTTTGCTATTTATATGTGTCCTATAGCATCATGCTATATATATTAAATATATAAAATAAAATTAATTTTTAAAATAATTGTTAAAAGAAATAGAGCTTATAGTGATTGTGACAATGGATAATTTTAAATGATTGAAACCCATAATTATTTCGTTGAGACACCTAATTCTTTAGAGAACACCCATATATATGTATGTGTGCATTTATTTCCCCAATATAATAACTTATCTACATTTTTTGTAATATTTGCAAAAGAAATAAAGTTTCAAGTATTAAAAGCACAAAGGCAGAAATAACAAGACTATAAAATTGGAAAGTTCACCATTTTTTCCTCCTAAAATAACTTCTTTTAATACCCTAATAAGTTTTTGCCTTAAAAGAATTAGTTTCTTCTATTAAACAACCTCTCTCTCTCTTTCTCTCCCTGCCTCTTTTTCTGTTTCTTTCAATTTCTCTGTTGTTCTTCCTTTTCTCCTTCCAAGTATAAACTGAGAAACTATTTTTGCAATAACATATGAGATTTGTCATGTATCTTTACAATAACTGAATTTATAATTACTGAAGAAAGCCTCTACTTTATTCACTGGATGAAGACTCACAAATCATTGTACAAAAAAGCATCAGTTTAAATCTTTGATCAAGCACTGTATTCTACAGAGTGACAACATATGGATTGGTATCTACTTGGAAAATGATTTGTGAGGTCTCAGAAAAGTAATAAAGTAAAACAAAGATATGGCAATTACAAATTTAGTTCTTGCAATTCTGTAATTAGATTTAAATTTTATGGAATTGATGAAAATCAGCTAAAGAAGTGATTTTTAATGTTTTACAAAATCAAAATAACTTTTTACAAATGAAATGTTACATGTATTCTGATTCAACCAAAACATTTCCATTTTTGTTTTGTGTAATACATCAGTGTTTCCTGAGCTTTGCCCCTGCTGTCAACCTAAGGCAAGTCTGCAGAGTCTTAGGGCTCTAGAGTGTGTAATATGAAATCACCAAACTAAATCAATCCATTGTAATCCCATTTTCCATGTGGAAATACATTGTACAGTAGTTTTAAAAAAGGCAGTATTTATCTGGCTGTTTCTTTTTATTATCAATTCTAAAATTTTGTATCCTTTTACTATAGATGATTTTCATCATTGAGATGGAAGTTACATACTTCTAAACTTTCTTATCCTGGAGCTGGGGTCAGCAAACATTTTCTATAAATGGCCAGATAGTAAATATTTCAGAGTCTTCAGTTTATGCAGTCTCTGATACAGCTACTCAGTTCTGTCAGTGTAGCTCAAAAGATGCTACAGATTATAAGTAAAAGAAAAAAAAAGTGGTGGTGTTCCAATAAAATTCTGTCTCCAAAAATATACAGTGAGGCATTATGTCAGCAAAAATGACAGAGTAGGTAGTTTCAAGGGCCTATCCCTCAACTGAAACATCAACAAATTAAGCAAAAACTGTCAGAATCAATTTTCCCCAATCTCTGAAAAATATTCAAAGACTATAGCAACAAACTAAACGCTGAATCAAGGAAAAGACAACTTAAAAATGACAAGAAATCTTTGTGATGTTTTTATTTTCGCTTGCCTCACCTACTTCCCTGGCAGTCTTGAAGACAACAGCCCACATTCCTAGTGTAGAATACTGGCCCTAGGTAATGAAAGGGGCAAAGCAGACATTATTCTCAAATAATTTGTGTTTGTCTGTTTTCACCTGACTGAGGGTTACCTGAAGGAATGGACAGAGGTACTTGCTTTTATTTCACCAAACTCAGAATTGTCTCAGTGCAGACCACAACTATACAGAGGATATTTCTTCAAAACATTATAAAGCAATTAACCCATTTCCAACTGCAGCAAAACTTTACAGTCAAGGGAAACAACAGAAGAGCAGAAGCCTGGGAGAAAAAGCTGAAGAGAGTTGCTTGGGAATTAGGGTATTGAACAAGAACGTGCATATACCAGAGAATATAGAAAGGAACATATGAAAACAGAGTAAGATACATACTCGGACAAGACAGAAAACCCAAAGCTTTTACCTTGCCCTGATCCCTGGGTTTAGGGGAACAGGGAGTGAAGGCTTAGGCAGAGTTGTAAATGGCCTGATTAAGCATTAAAGTGATATATCAACACAGCGCCAATCTTGTAAGAATAAGAAAAAAACATTTTCTTAATTTTATTTTTTCTTTTAATTTTTTTTTTTTTTTTGGCCTCAGTTGTTTACAAAAATCTCTGTTAAAACACTGGTAGACCACAAACTAAACCAACAGAATTCGGAGACGATACATAAAAAAGAATACAGACTTTGTGAAAATACTTTTAAAAAGTCACTACAGAAACTATCACAACCCACAGCAAACAGTTTAAAAAAGAGAACCAAGGAGGGAGAAGAATCTGATTTTCAGAATTATTTCATCATAATACTCAATATGTCCAGTTTGCAATAAAATATGAAATAAAAGAAATCGGAAAGTATAGTCCATTTACAAGAGAAATGAATAAAAACTACCCTCAAGAAAATATAGATATTACATTACTATATAAAGATTTTAAATCAATGATATTATATATGCTCAAAGAGCTAAAAAACATCATGTACAAATAGCTAAAGAAAACCAGTAGGACTCCACATAAACAAAGAGAAAAGATCAATACAGAAATATAAATTATTTAAAAAGAACCAGACAGTAACTCTGGAGCCAAAACAAATACAATAACTAAAATAAAAATTTACTACAGAGTTTTAATAGTAGATTTGACGAGGCAGAAAAAATAAAATCAGCAAATCTGAAGATAGGTCAATCACAATTACCCAGTGTAAGCAACAGAAAAATGAAACAAGGAAGAAAAATAACAGAGCTAAAATACCTGTGTGATACCATAAAACATACCAACATAAACATAATAGAAGTCTCATAAAGAGTGGAAAGAGCAAAAACAGAAACAGTATTTGATCAGAATCAATATTTTCAATAATGGATAGAACAACTTAACAGATACTCAGTACTTAAGCAGATATAAACAGAATGCTTCACCCAACAACAGCAGAATACACATTTTCCTTAAGTACACATGGAACATTCTTGGGAATAGCCCATATGTCAAGTAAAAAACGTTTCAATAAATGTTGAAATATTTTAATATTTCAAAGTTTCTTCCATAAGCACAATGGAATGGAAGTAGAAATTAATAGCAGAAGGAAAACTGGAAAATTCACAAATATGTGGAAATTAAAAAACACATTCTTAACCAATGAGTAAAATAAGAAACCACAAAAGAAATTTAAAAGTACTTAAATGAAAATGAAAACACAGAATCCTAAAACTTATGGGATGATATAATAAAAATTAAGCTTAGTGGGAAATGTATAGCAGTAAATGTGCATAATAAAAAATAAGAAATATCTCAGGTCAGTAACCTGATTTTATACCTTAAGGAACTAGAAAAATAAGAGTAAACTAAATCTAATGTAATAGAAGGAAGGATATAATAAAGATTACAATTGATATTCTAAAAAGAGAAAATAGAAAAACAATAGCGAAAATGAACAAATCCAAAGGTTTGGTTTCTGAAAATGCTGACAAAATTAATAAAGCTTTAACTAGATTGACTGATAAAAGAGAAAATACTGAAATAATTACACAGTCAAATTTCAATTTAGATTAATAAATACACAAATTGTTACATATACATATAATGAAATGTTTTCCAGAAATAAAAGGAAATGAAGTACTCATATCTGTTATAACATGTATGAACCTCAAAAACATGCTAAGTGAAAGAAGCCAGGCAGAAAATTCACATACTGTATAACTAAATTTATATGGAATATCCAAAATAGGTAAATCCATATAACCAGAAGCACATTGGTGGTTGCCAGCATCTGGAAGAAGGCTGAATGGAGACTGATGGCTTAATAAGTGCAAGATAGCTTTGGGGGATTATGAAAATGTTTTACACTTGATAGAGGTGGTGGTTTGTACAACATTGTTGATGTATTCATTGCCACTGAATCCTGTGCTTTAAAATGGTTGATCTTGTATTACGTGACTTGCACTTTAACAAGCAAACAACAAAAACATTAACAGTGAGCTAGATTTGACTCTTAGGCATACTTTGATGATTCCAGTATTGTGTGTGTGTGTGTGTGTATGTGTGTGTGCGTATGTGTGTTTTGTATACACTTAAATGCATATATACACGTATATATACAAGTGTGTTTGTCTATATATGTATATATACACGTATATATACATATTTTTTCTCTGAACCAGAATATTTTAGAGCTATATTGTATTTTACAATGTGTTTTAGCTATATGCTAGCAATATTTGGAGTTAATTTAATGATAAATAATAAATATGAATTCCAAAAGATAAAGGTTCTGTGTAGTTTAATGAAATGATGGCTATGACCTTATATTTTACTTTTGATACTTAAGGTATTATAGGTGCTACAGCTGAATTAATGTATTGTATTTGCAGAGATATTATCTTCTATGAAAGAACACATAATATGCTAATATTGTAGAAGGCTCTAAGAATAATTACTTAATTTTCTCTGAAGTATATGACCTCTTGTCTTTATAATTTTTCATGATTTTTGTTTATGTGTGGTCAAAACTTATGAATGCTTATAGCATGCATTTTCTTCTATTTTCTAAGAAGCATATGTTGAATTCAAGAGAATGCAGGCTTCCCAGAAACTCAATAAATAATAATCTTCTTCTTTTTATTTCTTTTTAGAATGAGGAGTTACATCAGAAAAAAACTATAATAATTCATTTAGATATAATGGTATTTGAGGGGGATAATTAAACAAAATAAAATTTGAATATTATAGGTTTTTTTCTTATTCTTTTACTAGAAGTAAGAAAGAGCAGAGATTTGGAGACGACAGAATTTAAACCTAGGAACATAACTCATCTTTTCTTTAAACATAAATAGTATTTTAACCATATAAAATGTATGAGAACACAAACTTATCAAAATATCCGGACACCTATCTATAAAAGATACTTATATTTCTTGAAGCAAATATACAAATACAGAAAGAAAATGAAATAATTTATATCTCATATGTCATTGCAAATAAATGAACAAATATTTAGGATTTCATATTCCTGCTGTTAGAGAAATATATTGTTATATTCTTTTGAAGTTTTTATTCTTTGCAGTTTTTTGTTTTTATTATGAGTACAGGCACACCTCATTTTATTGTGCTTTGCTTTATTATGTTTCACAGATACGGAATTTTTAACAAATTGAAGGTTTGTGACAACTGTGCATTGACCAAGCCTATTAGGGCCATTTTTCAAATATCATATGCTCACTCTGTGTCTCTATTACATTTTGATAATACTTACAATATTTCAAATATTTTCATTATTATATCTGTTATGGTGATCTCTGATGAGTGATTTTTGATGTTAATATTCTAATTGTTTTGCAATGCCACAAATTGTGCCTTTATTCGACAGATATTATGTGGTCTTCACTCTGTTCCATCAACTGGCCATTCCTCAATCTCTTTTCCTCTCTTTGGACTTCCCTGTTTTCTGAGACACAACAACATTAAAATTAGGGTGATTAATAACCCTACAATGGTCTTTTGGTGTTCAGGTAAAAGAAGAGTTACATATATCTCACTTTAAGTTGAAAACTAGAAATGATTAAGCTTAGTGAGGTAAGCATGCCTAAATCCAAGATAGGCTGACAGCCAAAACAGACTGAAAGCTAGATTTCTTGCATCGAACAGCCATTTTGTGAATGCAAAGGAAAAATTCTTGAAGGAGATGAAAAGTACTGTTGCAAGGAACACACAAATAAGAAGGTAAGAGGCACACACACACACACACACACACACACACACACACACACACACACAGTCTTATTGCTGATATGAAGTGTTTGAGTAATATAGATAGAAAATCAAAGCAGACACAACATTCCCTTAAGCCAAAGCCTAGCCAGACCAATGCCCTAACTCTCTTCAATTCTATGAAAGTTGAGAGGTGAGAAAGCTGCAAAAGTAAAGTATGAAGGTAGCAGAGGTTTGCTCATGAGATTTAAGGAAAGAAGTTATTTCCAGAATAAAAAAATTGAAAGGTGAAACAGCAAGTGCTTATGTGGAAGCTTCAACAAGTTATTTGGAAGGTCTAGCTAAGATAAGTTACGAATGTGGCTACACTAAACAACAGATTTCCAGTGTAGATGGAATAGCCTTGCATTGGAAGAATATGCCATTTAGGATTTTTATAGCTAGACAGAAGTGAATGTGTGGCTTTGAAATGTCAAAAGATAGGCTAACTTTCTTGTTAGAGGTTAATCCAGCTGGTGATTTTAAGTTGAAGCCAATGCTCACTTACTATTTCAGAAACCCTGAGGCTCTTAAGAATGATGCTAAACCTACTCAGTCTGTGCTCTGTAAATGGAACAATCATGCCTGGGTGATAGAATATCTGTTTATATCATTGTTTACTGAACATGTTAAGCCCACTGTTGAGATCTGCACAGAAAAAAAGATTCCGTTAAAAATATTACTGCTCATGACAATGTACCTCATTACACAAAACTCTAATAAAGATGTGTGAAGAGATTAATGCTATTTTCATGCCCTGCTAACAAACACCCATTCTGCAGCCTATGTATCAAAGAGCAATTTTGACTCCAGTTTTCTTATTTAAGAAGTATTTCTGAAAACCTATAGCTGTTGTAGATAGTAATTCCTCTGATGAATCAGGACAAAGTAAACTGAAAACCTCTGGAAAGGATTCATCATTCTAGATGCCCTTAAGAACATGATGCCAACATTAACAGGAATTTGGAAGAAGTTGATTCCAACCCTCATCGATGACTTTGAGGGGCTCAAGATTTCGGTGGAAGATGGCAACGCAGATGTGGTGGAAATAACAGGATAATTATAGAAGTGGAGCCTGAATATAAGACTAAATTATTTTAATTTTGTGATAAAACTTTAATGGATGAAGAATTGCTTCTTATGGATGAGCAAAGAAAGTGGGTTCTTGAGATGGAATCAGCTCTTAGTGAAGATGCTATGTAGAAGTGACATTGTTGAAATGACAGCAAGGGATTTTGAATATTACTTAGCTGTAAAGCAGGATTGGAGAGAGGATTATCTCCAGTTCTGGAAAAAAATCTACGGTGGAGAAAATGCTATTAAATAGCATAGCATTCTTCAGAGAAATGTTTCATTAAAGGAAGAGTCAATCAATGTGGCAAACTTCATTGTTGTCTTATGTTCAGAAATTGTTATAGCTGCCCTAATTTTTAGAAACCACCACCCTGCTCAGTCAGCAGCCGTCAACATCAAGGTAAGACACTTTACCAACAAAAAGATTGAAATTTTCTAAACCCTCTGATGATTGTTAGCATTTTTCAGCAAAAAAAAAGTGTTTTTAAATTAAGGTACATACTTTTTTAGATATAATACCTTTGAACACAATAGACTACAGTATATTGTAAACATAATTTTTATATGCATTGAGAAAGCAAAAAACCATGTGACATGCTTTATTACTATATTCCCTTTTTGTAGTGGTCTGCAACTGAATCCCCTTTATCTCCAAGGTATGACTGTATATTTAAAGACATTTAAAGTAACAGGCAATCACTTTATATTATTTAACATACTCAATTAGCTATTACTATCTTTGTATTTATAAAAATATATTTTAAAAGCAATCCTAAGGAAAAAGAACGAAGCAGGAGGCAATACATTACTCAACTTCAAACTATACTATACAACTACATTAACTAAAACAGCACTGGATGGGTACAAAAACAGACACACAGACAAATGGAACAGAATAGAGAACCCAGAAACAAAGTTACACACCTACTACACTCATCTGATCTATGATGAAGTCAACAAAAATAAGCCATGAGGAAAGAACTTCCTATTCAATAAATGGTGATGGGATAGCTGGCCAGTCATATGCAGGTGCATAAAACAGGGCCTCCTAACTTTCACCATATACAGAAATTAACTCAAGATGGATTAAAGATTTAAATGTATCTGCCTCTTTAGAGCAGTAGTCAGCTTGTCAGTCTCATAATCTGAATATTTAAATGTAAGGCCTCAGACTATACAAATTCTGGAAAATAAACCTAGGGAATACCATTCCAGACATTAGCCTTGGATAATAATTTATGGCTAAGTCTTCAAAGGCAATTACAACAAAAGCAAAAATTGACAAGTAGTACCTAATTAAACTAAAGAGCTTCTGCACATCAAAAGAAAATATCAACAGAGTAAACTGAAAACCTACAGAATGGGAAAAATATTCACAAACTATGCATTCAATAAAGAAATAGAAATTTATAAGAAATATAAGAAATTTAAACAATCAGACAAGCAATAAATCAAATAATCTCATTAGAAGTGGGCAAAAGACATGAACAGACACTTCTCAAAAGAAGATATACAAGTGGTCAACAATCAAATGAAAAAATACTCCATACCACTGATTATCAGAGAAATACAAATCAAAACCACAATGAGATGCCATCTCACTGCAGTCAAAATAGCTAATATTAATTTTTTTTTTTTGGAAACACATATTCTGGCATGGCTGCAGAGAGAAGAGAATGATTTTGTACTGTTGATGGGAATGTAAATTAGTTTAGCTACCGTGGAAAGCAGTTTGGAGATTTTTTAAGTAACTTAAAACAGAACTACTACTTAATCCAGTAATCCCATTACTGGGTATCCAAAAGAAAAGAAACTGTTTTACTGAAAAGTCATATTCACTCATATGTTTATCACAGCACTATTTATAATAGTAAAGACATGGAATCAATCTAGGTGCCCATTAATGGTGCATTGGATAAAGAAAATCTAGTACATATGCACCGTGGAACACTACCCAGCCTTCAAAAAGAACAAGATCATTTCCTTTGCAGCAATATTGATGTAGCTGGAAGCCATTATTATAAGCAAATTGATGCAAGAACAGAAAAACAAATAACATATGTTCTCACTTATCACTGGGAGATAAACATTGGTTACTCATGGATAAAAAAATGGCAATGATAGACACTGGGGACTACTGAAGAGGGGAAAGGGGGAAGATATACCTAGACTTCCCGGCTCTGCTCCGAGTTTCTCATGATTACGATTAATAAAATGTAAAAGTGGAGGAAATTTAAGGCAGAATTAGGTGGAATTCCTCAAATCTCAGCTGGGTAAAAATAAGAGGGAATAGGTTTCTAGAGAAGCTCACTAGCTCCCCATAGCTATTCAATACAATGTTCTTTGTGGTATTAAGATCTTAATATGAATGAGACTGATATAGCTGTTGAACTGCTCTTCAGATGAACTCATCAGTTTTGTTCTCCCCTGCATGACCACTGTAATAATTAGAAGCTGAAAAATATGTCTCTTTCAAGGGTCAACAACTGCCACAAACAGAAGACTGTGGGGCAGTAACTTTGATAAGCAGAAGATAAGTAAATGAGGTTATCTTGCTAAGAGACCCAGGATTTCAGTAATTACTGTCTGTAAAATCAGTTATACTCTAAGTTGTTGAAGAGTAGAAGTTGTTCAATGAATGATTGTATAAATTAATTAGTATATAAAGTCAATCAATGAAATGAACGTATATGTAGAAAATTTGTTTGCTATTTTGGTTTAATTTTTTTTCCTTTTTTTCTCTTTTTTTTTTCTTTTTTTTTTCTTTGAGACAGCTTGCAGCATAATTTCATTGAGAACAAAATCAAAATTATCTTGCAAAACTCCACCAGTAATTCTCTGAGGTTCTAGATATCAGCATTTCCTTGGGTAATGGGGTCTGACGGTTTTGGGTGCCCTTTGCAGTGAATGACTCCGGCCTTTGCTGGAAGGAGAGTGGCCTTAAGAAAGGATTTTATTAAGGGGGAATTAATAATAGAAGATTCTTGTGTGGTGAGAAAACCTCTTTTTGCCCATATGGCAACATGATAAATAGTTTTGAAATCATCCTGAAACACATAAAAGACCATGTCTCTGTACATTTATTTTTTTTAATTAGCTTAGAGTGATGACACAGGTCTGTAGTCAGCTATGTGGGAGGCTGAGGCAGGAGGATCACTCGAACTGAGGAACTTGAGGCTGCAGTGAGCTGCACTCCAGCCTGGGCAACAAAGTGAGACTCTGCCTCTAAAAAAAAAAAATTAAATGGTTTATTATATAAAATAATTGCTATGAAGAAAAAAACAAGTAGGCAAACTGGGGAAGGGCATCTGTGTGATAGAATAGCCACATGGCATTACTGAGAACTTTGTATTTTAATAAAGACCAGGCAGAAATGAGAGAACACCTATGTGCATATCTAGTGGAACAGCATCCTAGAGACAATAATGTCAAGTGCAGAGGCCTTGAGGAGGGAGTGTGTTTTTCATGTGAGGGGAATCAAAATGAGGGCAGTGTAGCTGGAGAAGAGATGGAGAGGAAAGCCACAAATACCAGTATTTCTCCATCTCTTGTCCCTGCTTTCCTGTTGCCTTCATTTTCAGGTAGATTTCTACAGAGATTGCCATCACCAACAGTCTCATGCCCTATTTGATGAGTAATTTAGTAGAAACAAAATGTTCCCTTCCGAACATTTCTATCAAAAGTTGGAGAATGGCTTCATTGGCTCAGCTTAGATCAAGTGCTGATTTTCGAGTCAACAACAGTAGACTAGGCATGTTACTTCCCTAACTGGTCTGGCCTGGGTCATGTGTCAACCTCTATGGCGTGAGGGTGGCATTCCCCTGTCCCAAACTGAAAACTGCAAGTAGGAGTCAGTGGATCAACACCAGAAAATCAAGTGGCCATTTCTTAAAGTAAGAGGGATTGGAAACTAGTCTGACCCAAACAGCAGATGTAAACTTCATGCTGCTATAGTTTTAAATATTCTCTAGTGTGCAAATGAGATAGTTGGCCAAAAAGCCATTGAAAGCATTTTATAATCTTGATTTTTCCAATAAGAGGAAAAGATAATAAACAAGGAAATGGGTAAATAAATGCATATCTATATTATTACCTACTTATACATAAGTGTGTTCGTCTATAGGTCAAAATGACAAAAGCAAAAATTACTGAATTAACAAGGTTACTTTTGTTGAGAAAAGATAGCTTATATATAAAATATATATGACATTGGTCTCAAGCTTTATTTATGCAGATGTGGGCTCTTGGTTATGAATAGTTCCTAATATAGATTACATTTGGGCTCTAATCTTCATAATATCTTCTATCACTGCAATTGAAATACAAAGAGTATAAATGAGATACTAAGCACTGCAGGACTGAGAACAAGTCAGTGCATTAAATGCTAAAGCAGAGCTGAAATTGTAAAGAGGTTTTATCAGTTATGCTTATTGTCAGGTTTTCATTTTATTAGAACTGCCCAAAATATCTTAGATATTCCAGAATATTTAAATGTCTGAAAAATGTCAGCCAATTGCAACACACTTGCACTGTAACACTTGCTAAAATCAAGACAAATTAAAATCACAACAGCTTTGGCATTATATCACATATTTCGGATTCAACTGCTCTCCTCTCTTGTAATAGATGTTCTTTCTCATTAGAAAGTGTCCTTTTAAGTAGGAGTTTGAAACTGTAACTGTACAAATAACACACAATAACGGGAATATGAAAACTAAAAGTAGATTGCACTGGCTTTCTTTCTTCATTCTTTAATCAACAATTATTTAAATGCCATAACACAAGCAGTTCCTTATTCGAAAATTACTTGTGCTCCAAAGATAGGGTATACATAAGTTTGCATTGTAAACATTTAATCACTTATAAATCATTTATTACTGGCAAACAAGTGTTCAGATTTACCAACAATTATATTAATATGAATTTGTTGAATGCTTAATTTCTGCCAGATATTCTTCTAGGCACCAGAGATATAGCAATAAATTAACAGACAAAAGGATTTGAACACTTAGAGCTTCCACCCTACTGGAGTAAGGTGGTGAACATATAAATAAAACAATAATATCTCAGCAAAAAAAAAGTCAAACAATCTAGAAAATACAACATTTTGTATAAAATACAAGAATTAAATATGCACTATTAAATATGAGGCTACAAATATAAAACACAGTGGAGACCTAAGTAAGTTTACCTTGACGTTTGTCTGTGTTGCTAGGATTACTTAAATATGAAAAGGCAGTCTTGAATCATTAAAGCCTGCTCACACATTTTTGAGAACAATTTTCTTTTTATTTTTTCTCAAAATTTTTATGTCTATCTTCCTTAGAATATCTTTTATGAGCTGCATGACGTTGAATATGTTTTTCACTAAACATATGATCAATGCTGGCTTTTAGCCAGGGAGCTTAGCTTATTTATATTTATCAGTCATGAATACATTTAAATTGTTTTTTTATCATTTGTATCCTGTGCTTCACCAACCCTAATTTTTCTATTATTTTAATTTTTTGTGTCTTTAAGGAGTCACTTTTGTAAAATTTCATTTTTCCCATCTAATGATATGAAGAATATATATTTTATTTCTCTTATTTTAGTGTAATTCTTAAAAATTAGATGAAAATAATTAAAAGTTTATTTCTTCTGGCACAGTTGAAAGAACTTAAAATACTTTATGCCTGATTCTTCACTTTCTGGATTACATTATTGTTGTCTAATGTTCCCATCCTGCCTTGGTTTTTCTCCTATCAACAAAATTCACAATATTATATTTATATTGTTAGTGTTAACTTGAATGAACTTATATATTTATCAACGTCTTTGCTTCTCATTACTAATTACATCTCAGCTTTCCTCTGTTTTCTTATTTGTTTCCTCAGAGAATCTTTTGAAAAGTTTGTTTATGAACATCTTTTGACGGTAAAATTTTCACTTTATTTTTGCCAGAAAATATCTTTATCTCAATATCTTATAGTATGATGGAATAGCTGCTTACATAATTGTGGCGTAACAGTGATTTTCTCTCAGTGTCTTGAAAATAGTATCACACTGTCTTCTGGCTTCCAGAAAAATTACCCAATAGTCAAATTATCTTCTTTTTCAGATAGTCTGTTTTCTCTAATGGACTGTAGGATAATTTTGCCTTTGTCATTAAGCCAAACTCTAATATGCCTATGTGTGGTTTTATTTATTCTACTTAAGTTTACTATATATTTTGAATCAGAAGAATCATGCCATTAGATAATTATGAAAAATCCTTAAAAAATATCTCTTCAAATACTCCTTTTGCCCACCTTCTACATTTTCTTCTTCTGAATCCTGAATAGACTTATAATTTGTCCTTTATATCTTTTAGCATTTCTTTCACATTTTCTATGTCTTCTTCACTGGGTTTAGCATTCTTAATAATTTCTTCACATTCATCTTCCAGTTTAATAATTCTCTTTTTGCTGTATCTAATCTGCTTATTGAATAATGTGCACAAGTTCTTAATTCCAGTGAATATAACCTTCATGGTAAGAACTTTTATTTATATGTATTTCCTTTCTAAAACCTGACTATTCTCATTTTACAATTATGTTTTTGAATTACCTTTTATGTCTTTAATTATTGCAAATTTTTTTTTGTTCTGGATCTCTTTTTTTGTTTGTTTCTGAGGATACTTGTAAGGCTTTATATCTTTTTTTAAATGTTAGATTATGAACTTATCTTTGGAGGTGGAAGCCACATGGTTACTATGGGAAGCCTACTTGAGTTATAAGTTATAGAGATGACCTTTTAGAGGGTATTTGTGTTTGTTACTGCAATACTGATAGTACAATGTGGCCATTTCTCAGTATGGAGATGCCATGATCTTTTAGAGAGAGTACATGAAAACACAAACTCTATTAGTAGTTACATAATTTGAGATCTTAGATTTAAATCTTTAATCCATATGGATTTGACTTTTGTATATGGTGAGAGATAGGGGTCTAGTTTCATTCTTCGGTATATGGATATACAGTTTTTTCAGCACCATTTATTGAAGACTGTCCATTCCCCAATGTATGTTCGGTCATCTTTTTGAAAATGAGATAATCATACATACATGAATAAGTTTCTGGGTTCTCTATTCTGTTCCATTAGTTTATATATCTGTTTTCATGCCAGTACCATGGTGTTTTGGTTACTATAGCTCTGTAGTATAATTTGAAGTCAGATACTGTGAATCCTCCAGATTTGTTATTTTGGCCTAGGAGAGCTTTGGCTCTTCTGTATCTTTTGTGGTTCTAGATAAATTTTAGGGTTTTGTTTTTTCTATTTCTGTGAAACATGTCATTGGTATTTTGATAGAGATTGCACTGAATCTGTAGACTGCTTTGGGTACTATGGACATTTTAACAGTGTTTATTCTTTTAATCCATGAACATGGGGTATCTTTCTAATTTTATGAGTCTTCTTCAATTTATTTCATCAGTGTTTTACATGCTTCATTATAGAGAGCTTTCTCTTCTTAAGTTAACTCCTAGGTATTTATTTGTGGCTACTGTAAATGAGACTACATTTTTTATGTCCTTTTCAGATCATCCGGTGTTGGCATATAGAAATGTTACTGGTTTTTGAATGGCGATTTTGTATTCCACAACTTTGCTGAATGTGTTTATCAGTTTTAATCTTTTTTTTTCTTTCTTGGTAGAATCTTTAGGTTTCTGCAAATATAAGATCATATCATCTGCAAACAAGGATAATTTGACTTCTTCATTTCTCATTTGGATTCTCTTTATTTCTTTCTCATCTGATTGCTCTAGCCAAGGCTTCCAGTACTGTGTGGAATAACAATGGTTAAAGTGGGCATCATTGTCATGTTCTAGATATTAAAGACTTTTAGTTTTGTTTTATTCAGTATGATACTAGCTGTGGGTATTATATATGGCTTTTATTATGATAAAGTATGTTCTTTATGTGCACAGTTTTTTGAGGATTTTCATCATGAAGAAATGTTGAAGTATAAGAAATGGGTTTTTTCAGTACCAATTGGAATGATCATAAGTTTTTTGTCCTGCATTCTTTTGATATGATGTATCACATTGATTGGTTTGCATATTTTGAACCATCCTTGCATCACCAGGATAAATCCCACTTGGTCATAACGAATGATTATTTTGGTGTGTTGTTGAATTAGGTTTGGTAGCGTCTTGTTGAGGATTTTTGCATCATTATTAATCAGGGATGTTGGTCTCTTGTTTTCTTTTCATAATGTACCTTTTTCTGGTTTTTGGTAATACTGGCCTCATAGAATGGGTTTAGAAGTATTCCCTCCTCCTCTGTTTTTTGGTATATTTTGAGTAGTATTGGTATTATTTCTTCTTTAAATGTTTTGTAGAATTCAGCAGCGAAGTATTCAGTTCTAGGATTTTCTCTATTGAGATACTTTTATATTATGTTCTAGTTTAATCTTAGTAGTTTGTATGTAGGGACTTATTCATTTCCTTTAGATTTTCCAATTTATTGCCATATGTTTGCTCACAGTGGCCATTAATGATCCTGTGAATTTCTTTAGTATCACTTGTAATGTCTTCTTTTTCATCTCTAATTTTATTTATTTGGGCCTTCTCTCTGTTTTTCTTAGCTAGGCTAGCTAAAAGTTTGCCAATTTTTTTTTTTTAATGTTTTCAGAAAACCAGCTTTTCATTTATCTGATCTTTTTATATGTTTTCTTCATTTCAAATTTATTTATTTGTGCTCTAATCTTTATTGTTTATTTTATTCTACTGATTTTGGATATAGTTTGCTCTTCCTTTTCTAATTCTTTTTTTGTCTGTAGACAGAGTCTTGCTCTGTCACTTAGGCTGGAGTGCAGTGGCCTGATCTCAGCTCACTGCAACCTCCGCCTCCTGGGTTCAAGTGACTCTTCTGCCTCAGCCTCCAGAGTAGCTGGGACTACAGGCGTGTGCCACCATGCCTGGCTAATTTTTGTATTTTTAGTAGAGACAGGGTTTCACCATGTTGAAAAGGCTGGTCTTGAACTTCAGATCTTGTGGTCCTCCTGCCTCAGCCTCCCACAGGCATGGGCCACTGTGCCCGGCCTCTAATTCTTTAAGATGCATCAGTAGGCAGTTTAAATCTGTTGCTTTTCTTCTTTTTTGGCATAGGCAGTTATAGCTATAAATTCCTCTCTTAGTACTACTTTCACAGTGTCACGTTGGTTTTCATATGTTGTATTTCCATTATCATTTGTTTCATTTGACATTTGTAAAATTTCTTTCTTAATTTCTTCAAGGACTTGTTGGTCAACCAGAAGTATATTCTTTCATTTCTATGTGTTAGTATATTTTCCAAAATTCCTCTACAAGAAAAAATGGAGAAAGCTCTCTGGGCCATTGGTATGGGCAAAGATTGACTGAATAGTGCTCCACAAGCACAGGCAACCAAAGCAAAAAATGAACAAATGGGATTACATCAAGATAGAAGGCAAAGGAACAATAAAGTGCAGAGATAAGTTGTAGAATATGAGAATATATTTGCAAACTACCTCTCTGACAAGGGATTACTAACCAGAATATATAAGGAGCTCAAACAACTGTATAGTAAATATCTAAAAATCTGATTAAAATATGGCCAAACCTTAATAAGACGCTTCTTAAAGAAGACATACAAATAGCAAATACATATATGAAAAAAATGTTCAAAATTGTTGATCATCAGAAAAATGCAAATCGAAGGTATAATGAGATATTATCTCCCCCCAGTTAAAATGGCTTTTATCTAAAATACAGGCAATACCAAATGCTGGAGAGGATATGGTGAAAAGAGAACCCCTGAATAATATTGATGGAAATATAAATTAGTATAACCACTATGGTGAAGAGTTTAAAGGTTCCCCCAAAAGCTAAAAATAGAACTACCATTCGATCCAGCAATCTCATAGCTAAGCGTATACCTAAAAGAAAGGAAAATAATAGATCAAAGAGATATTTGCACTCCCATGTTTATTGCAGCGCTATTCACAATAACCAAGCTTTGTAAGAAACCTATGTATCCACCACCATGTGAGTGGATAAACAAACTCGTTCATATATACAATGGAGTACGATTGAGGCATAAGAAGGACCAAGAGCCTGTCATTTGTGACAAGATGGATGAAACTGTAGGTCATTCTGTCAAGTAAAATAAGCCAGGTTTAGAAAGACAAACTGCACATGTTCTCACTGATTTGAGGGTGCTAAAAATTAAAACAATTGATCTTATAGAGATAGAAAGTAGAAGGGTGGTTACTAGAGGCTTGGAATGGTAGTGGGTGGTTAGTGGAGAAGTGGAAATGTTAATGGGTACAAAGTAGTTGGAAAGAATGAATAAGACCTAGTATTTTATAGTACAACACAGGGACTATTTTCAATAATAATCTGAGTGTACATTTAAAAGTAACTAAAAGAACATGATTGGATTGTTGATCACACAGAAGATAAATGCTTTAGGAGATGGATACCCCCTTACCATGATGTGATTACTACACATTGCATGTCTGTATCTAAGTATCTCATGTATGCCATAAATGTTACACCTGATATGTGCTCACCATTTTAATTTAAAAATTAAAAAAAAATACCCAAACTCTACATAAGAACAGGGATGTGACTTAGATTTACAGGTGACATATTTTTACTATCAACAGCCAGGCTGAGACAGTCAAATTTCCTCATGTCTCTTTGCTGTCAGGTAGATACTTCTAATATACATCTTCGTAAATATTCATAGGCCCCATCTTCATATACAGCTGTTGAATCCAGCATACACCTGTGCAGTTACATGGATTCATCTCTTGACACCCAATTACTACTAAAACCAAGCACTTTGTTGGGATAGCAGAATGTTGCAAGGTCAGCCAGTGTCATTAGCTTATTTCTATACATATATTTTTACTCATTTTTTCTATCTTTTCTGAATTATTTCTTTTTTTAATTTTTGAGATTATGCAATTAAAAGATCATTTGCTAGATTTCACCCAGCAATTTTAGATGTTTGATAACTGGACATATCATGATATTTATTTGTTTATATTGTACCAGCATATGAAATTAAGGGATTATTATATTCACAGGTCCTAGAGACATGAGGTATGACACTCCATGTAGGACTACACAGGAAAGACACTAGGGCAGCCAACAGGCAGAAGACAGGAACAAGGGGATGGTTTAGACTACTGCCTTTATTGGAGTTTCCATGAGAAAGGCAAGGCAGGGCAGAATGAATAGTTTAAGACTGACTAGTTTGAGTAATTTTGGTAGACTTTCATCTACAGGGGTGGTCTGTAGTTGCCTGGTTCTTGGCTCTGGATGATTTAGGCAGAGGAATGTTGTCTTCTGGGGTATATGAGCCAGATGGCGGATATGTGACTCTGGCTTGGTTACTTTGCATGTCAAAGACTTGCTCCAGGATGAGCCCTTTGTTATCTAAAAATTGGACAGATCTAGGAACAGTAATCTCTTTCAGTGAAAAGGGGTTTTTAAGGTGTCAAAACATCATAATACACAGAAAATTCAGAAATTTTTACAACACACCGTACAAGTTGATAAGGCCAACACAGGCTGACAGGACTCTTTCTTGGTAAGAAAGTGTCCCAGTTCCAAAGCCTATTCTTACACAGCAGAGAGGGTGTCCAAAGAATGCATGTGTGAGACTGCCTTCCCCAACTAGAATTTCGATAAATAATATTATGATGGGAATTTGCTACAGGAATGGAGATTATAAGCAAGATTTAATAGGTAACTAACATTTACTTCTGTGCTTCAGCTTTCCTTATCTGTAAAATGGGGCTGATGTTAGTATGCATCACATGACACTGCTTCAAAGATCAAGTGGGGTAACATATGGGGAGTACTGAGAATGTTGCCATGTGCATATTAAATACTGAATTAGTACTGAGTATTATTGTTATATTACATATTATAATTACATGTGTTACATATGTTAAGTATGTAATTACATGTTATATTACTTATATTAAAGTATATTGCATATATTAATATGTATATCAGGAATATTATATTAATATACAATATATAATATCAGGAATATTATATGTAATATATACAGTATATATTAAAATATATTAACATGTATTTTAATAATACATTACATTATATATAATTCTATATAATAATTATATATATTTGTATTATGTGTTCTATTTTTATTAATATTAGTATAACATAGTGTGATATATTATTTGATTATTATTTATTTAGTGTTAACTCAAGGAATCTTTTTCTCTGATTAGATTTTGCTATAAAATATAATTATTTGTTTACTAGCTGCGTATTATCTACTGCTGTGTAACAAACACACCCTCTCCTCCACCCACATGAAGAGAACAACAATTTTATTACAATCCCTTTCTTTGTTATTTACTCAAAGGATTTGAAAACTTATGTCCACTCAAAAGCCTGTACATGAATGTTTAAAGTATTTTTATTTATAATTACTGCATATTGGAAGCAACCAAGAGGTTCTTCAGTGGGTGAATAGATAAGAAACCTGTGGCATATCCAGACAATGAAAAATAATTCAGTGCTAAAAGAAAAGAACTGTGAAGTCATGAAAAAACATAAAGGAAACTTAAATGCATATTACTAAGTAAAATAAGTCAATTTGTAAAGGTTACAACATGTATGATTTCAACCATATGACATCCTGGAAAAGTAAAAACTATAGAGACAATAAAAAGTTAGGTAGTTACTGGAGATTACCAGAGAGGAAAGCCTGTGTGCGTAGGAGTATCACAGAGGATTTTTAGGGCAATGGAACTAGTTTGTATAATACTGCAATGGTGGATAAATATCATTATATATTTCTTCAGACCTATAAAATATACAACACCAAGAGTGAACCCTTATGTAAACTATGGTCTTTAGGTGATAAGGATGTATAAATATAGGTCTAACAACTGTAACAAATTTACCACCCTGGAGGAGGATTTAGATAATCAGGGAGCCTATCCATGTGGGTGAGGGAGATAAATGGGACATCTCTGTACCTTCCTCTTAATTTTGCTGTGAATTTTAAAGTATTAAGACTATAATCTATAAATTGAGAAAAGTGACATTGAGAAATGATTGTAAGAATAACAAATATCTTAGTAATTATTCTCAAGTTTCTGTCTAGAATAACTGGATGAATAATGCTACTATTCAGTGATGTAAGAAATCCTTGGAATAAACCCAGTTTTGATGGTAAAAATCTGAGTTTGATTTTGGATATGTCAAGTTTAAGGGGTCATAAATCATTTGAGATGAGATGTTAAGTGGACATTTTGAAATACAGGCCTAAAATCTTAGAAGATAAGTGTGAACAAAGAACAGAATTTGTCAGTCATTCATATATTAATATTAATGGTTAAAATTGAAATAGATAAAATTTATTTGAAAAAGAACATAGAGAAAAGCAGATTTCCATGGCATGAGAGTGAGAATGAGTCCTGCCTGAAGCATTTCAACACTCAATTGCCAGGTGAACAAGTGCAAATCAGTCCACGATGGAGGGACCTGAGATATGAGAGAAACTAAGAGAATTTTATATTAGAGAGGCAGAGAGGGAGACATTTTTCATCAGTCCTTGTAAGAAAACATTTCAGCAAAACAGGAGGCAAGATTTGGATAGAAAAATAGCTATTTATTTTAATGTGATGGAAGCCATTGGTGAATTAAACTGAGCAGTTCTAATAGATGCAAATTGAAGAGAATTGAGGTTGGAGAAGTAAGAGATCACTCTCTAAGCTCCTTAAACGATTTTGAGATATTTAACTTTGGATTAAGTAAATAAGGCAATATCTGAAAAATGTGTGGCCTTAATTGAGGGTTTTATTTGATTTTGATAAGAGATAAATGAGATTATTTTTAAGCTAATTGAGTTAAGAGAGTGCATAATTATGTAAGAGAAATCATGTAAGTTTTCTGGAAAAGTGAGAAAAGCCTGGCACATTGTGAGTGCCAAATAAACTTTATGCATCATCATTGCCATCACCATTGTTACCATCACATAGAAGCATCTATGGATAGAAGCTTCCTTTTGCAAGATGAAGGCATGAGGATGGGTACAGATGTAGACACTACGCAGATGAAGTGTTCCAGTCAGATGGTTTCTATTTTCTGTGTAAATTTGGATGCAAGCTAGAGGTAAATATTTAGGGAATCATGAGAACATTGTTTTCATGCATTGGTTCAGTAGACATTTATTGGGCATCTGCTATATGTCAAGCATTAGCCACTAGGGATATCATGATTTATAAAACCAGATGTCTAGTAAACTTTGATAAACATTCATCAAATCAGATTCACTTCTAATTATGATACATGTTTGTGAGGAAAGTAAATGCACTGCTATGAGTGCATGTAATGAAAGACCTAACACAATGAGAGAGGTTGGTGAAGCCTTCCTTAGTATGCAGCACTTGAATTGAGGTAAAAATAGGAGGTAGTAAAATGGAAGGCGTTACTCATATCAATAATATTTTTATTTCAGCAAATACATACTAAGCACCTGTACCCGATACATTGTTAGGCATTGTGGATCAAGTAAAAAATTCAATGAAACAAAAATGACACTTCACAGTACAGTGGACAGACTATACTGCTATTTCCCTTCTTTGGAATGTTTTCTGCTGAATATCTGCATGGCTGATTTCTTCAGTTCCTTCAGATTTTCACACAGATATCACTCTTTTAAATAAGCCTTTTGTACACGCTCTGAGGCTTCCTATCCCTCACCCCTCCTTTATTTACTCACATTTAACTCTCAACATATTTTACATCTCTGCCTTGTTTATTGCATGTCACCCTTTTTATAATGAAAGACTCATGCGGATAGGAATTTTTGTCTGTTTTGCTCACAATTATATCCCTGATATCTGCAGTAGTGGTAGACAGAGGTAGCACTCCATAAATATTAATTGAATGAATAAAGTAATTATGAATACACTGAATGTTATAAAAGAAATTATAGTGCTAAATGGTAGAACCAATGCAAAGAATATCTTTACATGTAATCTTCATTTTAATTGTTACTGCCATGATACTACATTAGAATATCATTAATACTCATGAAAGTGTCTACTCTGCTAAAAATTTGCCTTACCTTCCCTGGGCCTCTTCAAGCCATTTCCTAAGTGCTTTAAAAGCAGCAATTTAATTGAAAGAGACAAGAAATAATGAACATTCATATTCCAAAGATTATAAATCTAACCTAAATCATAGTCTTATTATAATTCTACCTGTGCATCTTCATAAAACACCCTAGCATTGAAGAGAAAAATAATAGACTTCCCAAAGTAAGAGCTGTCTTGTTGATCCTTAGTAAATTATTGCCTATAATTTCTTGTAAATTATAGCATATTGCCCAAATAATCTGGTTTCGTACCAGAAAAACCTCTGAATTTTTCATGGCAGGATTTCTCTCCTTTGTTCTATGGCTACCATACTCTGCTCTACAAACTTTTGTATTGCACATCTTTTGATTTATTCCTACGGGATTTATTTTATATTTATATATTTATTTATTTTGAGGCATGGTCTCACTCTGTCAACCAGGCTGGAGTGCAGTGGCATGATCACAGCTCACTCCAGCTTCTGTCTCCTGGGCTCAAGCAATCCTCCCACCTTACCCTCTTGAGTAGCTAAGACCACAGGTGAATGATGCCATGCCTGATTAGTTTTTTTTTTTTTCCTTTGGTAGAGACAGGGTTTCACCATGTCGCCCAGGCTGGTCCCCAACTCTTGAGCTCGAGTAATCTGCCCACCTCGGCCTCCCAAAGTGTTGGTATTACAGGCATGGGCCATAGCACCTGGCCAATTTTATTTATAAATAAAATACTTAGGTTACAAAATAATTTAAAAACAAGAGTGCTTTCAATATGTAAAGTAAATTAAGGACTCTATTTTCATTTTTCCCTAAAACACATCAGTTGCTCTATAGTTCAGGTCTAATGTCACATTATTTCTAACCCTTTAACCTTCCCTGTCTATGATTAAAATTATCCAATTACTTTTTGTTTCCAGTTACTTTTTTACTGAGTCTTTTTTTCCTTGAAGTTTTATGTCAAACATATATTTTTCAAAGGTATTTTCAAAAGTGTGCTACTTATTATCTTACTCAAATTCTTTTGTATAACAATAATATTAATATGTCTTTATTCAATTTATACTGGGAAATATCTGTGATGCTTCTAATATGAATATGGGGGGAAAAACTGTTGTTTTTTCCTACTTTCACACAACAGCCACACAACTCTGCAGCAGACACTAGCTGGGTGTCCTCTAATTCAATTCCATTCTGACAGCGTCTACCTGGAGATGGTGTTAGATCCCACAGGTTCAGGGCTCAGTCCTACAAGACTCCCCCAACTTCAGATGCCAGTTTCAAGTAGTAGGTCATCACCTATGCTTATTACTAACTGGCCACAAACTGGGGGTTCCCGTGATTTCCTCCTCAGGTTCGATTAATTTGCTAGAGTGGCTCAGAGAACATAGGGGAACATTTTCCATGTATTTACTTATTTAGTATAAAGGATATTACAAATGATACAAATGAAAAACCAGGTGAAGGGATGCATAGGATCATGTATGTGGTATGCTCTCTGCAGGTGTGCCACCCTCCAGAAACCTCCACATTTAGCAATCCAGAAGTTCCCAAGCCCAGTCCTTTTGGGTTTTTATGGAGGCTGTTTTGTAGGCATGGATGATTAAATCATTGGCCATTGATGAGTATCTCAAATTTCAGCCCCTCTTTCTTCCTCAGAGCGTGGGATGGGGCTAAAAGTTCCAATCTTCTAATCACATGGTTGGTTTTCCTGGCAACCAGACTTTATTCTGAGGCAATCCAGGCATTTAGCAAGAGTCACCTCATTAGAACAAAAGGGGCTACTCCCAGGAAATTTCGAGGAATTTAGGAGCTCTGTGTCAGATGCTCCTATTACTCAGGAAATTACGAAGTTCCTAGGAGGTCTGTGTCAGAAACTGGGGGTGATAAATAATATATTTCTTCTTATATCACAAAATCACAGCTTTCTTTTATTAGGCAATGAAAGCCAGGTGATTTTTCAAAGTTTCCTTTTGACCTCGGCCTTCAGGAATCCCAGGGCTAAATTTATCTCAAATACAGCAGTAATTGCACATTTGCTATGATTCAGTAGTGTTCTCCTGTATATTTTTGAAATTTCCTTGTTAATTTTCTTCTTATGCACATTTTGTCAATTCTTATGAATTCTACTGAGCAATTTACATATATGACCTTATTAAATCCTCAAAAGAGCCATGTAAGAAAGATATCATCCTTGCCAGTAAGAATACACAAGCACAAATATAATGAAAACACATATAAATAAAACTGTGTGTGCATCTGTGTGTGCACATGCATATATGGCCATGTGTGAGTGCATGCGTGTGTGCATGTTAAGGTATTGCCAGTGACATTTATCTATAAATTCTGGGAAGTGTAAATAAAAATAAAATTAAAGGGAAAAATTACTTTCCAATTTCACATGAAATAACCCACTAATTTGATAATGTACTGTTACCTTCAAGTAAGCTTTTGTTCATGATGTTAATGTATGTATAAATCTCCTTAAAAAACGACTTACAAAGTGACACGTTTTTATTTTTAGGTTGTTTCAACTCTATCAGAGACAATCCTAAATTTTTCATTTCAGGTTGATTCAACTCTGTCAGAGGTAGTCTTAAAGTTTTTATTCAAAATGTCTTTTGTGTAACTGTATACTAATTCTTTATTTGGAATAGTTACAGCATACTATAACTTCTATTTTATATTACTCTCTCTCTTATTCTTTTTTTTTGTTCTCCTCCAATATTCATATTATTAAAATGCAGTCACCCAGTCTCAGACTTGTACTATCATCCTGAATGTATAAGCTTCAATCATTCTGGCATTTTCATTTATTCAAATTACATACTCAAGTGTAATTGATTCCCTGTTCCCTTCATTTACTCAGAGCTAGAAATTTCTTTAAAATACAGATTTTATGATACATCTCCACCTCCTTGTTACATTTTTTAATACACTAGGGCCCCAAGATACAATTAAATAATCTGGGCAGAAGCTGAATAGTCCCCATGTGTAAGTCTTATTTGGAGTTCTGTGAAGCATTTTAAGCCAAGAGATTTCCTAAAAGCTGTTTCCTTTGCTTTAATTTCAATGGTATTATTAAGAATGGAAGAGAAAGAATTAATTACTTGTGTTTGCTGTTTCCTTTGTATTCAATAATCTGAAGAGAGGAAATGGTAGTAATTAATATTCTTTTTAGATACCTTTAATAGTCATGTGTAAAAAACAGTCAAAATTGTGCATTTTTTCAATAGTACAAAACTTAATATTTCAGAGGAAGAGGCAATGGGGCGAGATTTTTCTAGAAATAAGCAGTTGTATTTGAATATCAATTTACTGTGTGACGCTGGTTAACTCCTCAATGTCTGTAAGTTAATAATCTTGTTCGTGAGTGTGTTTGTTTCATGAGAAATGTAGTAAAATAAGACCTGGCTTCAGAACTCCCTTTCAGTCACCGTGCTTCAGTTCCAAAATCTGTGCAATATGCCTGCTTTCTAAAGTATTTCTCATTGGTCCCTTCTTTTGGCAGTACTACTGGTTTAAGACATCTGCTTCAAGCATTCTTAAAATCCTTACCTTTATTTATCCATCTGCTTTTCTCCCTAAGCTCCTAACTATGCATTCACTCTAATAGAGTATCTACAAGGTACCTGTTATAAATATACTGGGCAAAGTGCTGTAGAAATGTAGATTTGATATATATTTGAGATAGGTCAATATAATCTCATTACAGAAGCACAGAAAAACAAAAATAGCTGCCATTTGAACAGTGTCTGTGTGCCAGGTTCTGAACTAGGTATTTTATATGTCACCTTTTTTAATTCTCAGAAAATCTTGTAAATGCTATTATTTTCATCACTAACACAAATTCTAAGTCTGTAAGATAAAAAGAGCTATGGAGACTGATTGCAAAACCATTTGAATGTACTAAACACTGCTGAACTGTACACTTAAACCAATTAAGATTATGTGTATTTCATCACAATTAAAACTTTTTTAAACCCAAGAGAGTTTACAGTTTAAGTATTTTCCCCAATGTCACGACAAATAAGTGTAAAATAATTGTATTACAATTCAGGGGTGTTTTTCTTTGACCTTTTTAAAATTTTATTTTTAAATTGACAAATAATTGTTTATATTCATGTACATAGTGATATTTCTATATATATAATGTATAGAGGTAAGATCAGGGTAATTAACATCCATCATCTCAAACATTTATCATTTCTTTGTGTTGGCAATGTTTAATATCCTCCTTCTAGCTGCTGGAAACTCCATAATATATTTCTGTTAATTATATTCATCCTACAGTGCTATAGCACACTAGAACTTATTTTCTAGTTGTAATTTTAACAAATCTCCCTATCTCTCCTTTCCCCCTACACTTGCCAGTCTCCAATATCCTCTGTTCTACTTTTTACTTCTATGAGATCAACTGTTTTTGAGCATACACATATAAATGGAAACCTGCGGCATTTAACATTCTGTTCCTGGCTTATTTCACTTAACATCCCCTAGTTCCATCCATGTTGCTGCAAATGACAGGATTCTGTTCTTTTTTGTGGCTGAGTAGTAGTTCATTGTGTATCTGTACTACAGTTTATTTATTAACCTACTGTTGGACACATAGTTTGATCCCATGTTTGGCTATTGTGACTCTATTAGTACTGCAGTAAACATGGAGATACAGATGTTTCTTTGATATAGTGATTTTCTTTCCTTTGGGTAGAAACCCAGCATTGAGATTGCTGGATCATGTAGTAGTTCTGTTTGTAGATTTTTGAGGAACCTCCATACTATTCTCCGTAGTAATTGTACTAGAAATGGTTTTCTTCATCCTCAACAGCAATTGTTTTTGTTTGTCTTTTTTATAATAGTCATACTAACTGGGATGAGATTGCCATTTTGATCTGCACTCGTCTGATGGTTAACGTTGTTAAATATGTTTTCATATATTTTTGACCCTTTTTGTGTCTTCTATTTAGAAATGTCTTTTCAGACAATTTGCCCATTTATTAAATTGGATTGTTGTTTTTCTCTTTGTCTTTATCCTTTTTTATTTTTTTTTCTGTTCACATGGTTCAGATTCTTGTGTACTCTGGATATAAACTCCCTGTCAGGTGAGTCATTTGCAAATATTTTCTTCCATTCTTAGGTTGTCCTTTTTCTCTGTCGATTGTTTCTTTTGTTGTGCAGAAGCTTTACCGTTGTTCTTAGAGTTTGATGGAAGCAATAAGACCTAGTATTCCATACATAAGTGAGGTAACTATAGTTTATAATAATCTATCGTATATTTCAAAATAGCTAGAAAATAATGTAGATGTTTCAAGCATAAAGAAAAGACAAATATTTAAGTGATGGATTTCCCAAGAGCATTGATTTTATCTGTACAAATTATATGAGTGTATTAAATTATCATACCTACTCCCAAAATGTGTACATTTATTATGCATCAATAAAAAATAATTTAAAACTTCAGTTAGGTTTCTCTTTCCACTGTCTTTTCCTACTGAGTAATATTATTGACACAGAAGGGGCATTGGCACTACTCTGGAGTTTGGATAAGTAATGGATAAAATTTTTGCACTTTTTCCCTACAATCACCACTTGGTATTAAAGGTATTTCTGTACCAGCCTCTTCTACAACATCCGGACTTTCCTAAAATCAGGGACTTTGTCTTGTTCATCTTGCTGTTTAATACCTTAAGATTTTGCTTGGAACACTGCAGTGTTTAACCATCCAGTGTAAGTGACTCAGCAAGATCTTGGAGGACCTGATGTTAGAGATAGGCCTTAGATCTCCATGAGGTAGAGAAAACGGGGGAAGAAGAGGAAAAAGTCCAGTTGAAAGGAAGTACTCGAAAACAACAATGTGATCATGAGACAGCCACAGAAAATTTAAAAGTAAAAATCTGTCACCTCATGTGGAGAGTGCATTTAGATGGTTGTATGGTTTGGCTCTGTGTCCCCACCCAAATCTCATGTCTAATTGTCTTGTCTAATAGTCATTCTACAGTGCTATAGATTATTAGAGCTTCTTGTCTAGTTGAAAATTTGTATCCTTTAACACATCTCTTTCTATCTCTCCTCTCCCCCTACAGTTTCCAGCCTCTAGTATTCTCTGTTGGGGGAGAGACCTGGTGGGTGGTGACTGAATCATGGGGGCAGATTTCACCCTTCCTGTTCTCATAATGGTGACTGAATTCTCAGGAGATCTAGTTGTTTAAAAGTGTATAGTGTTTCCTCTTTTGCCGTTCTGCCATGTAAAGATTGTGCCTGCTTCTACTTCACCTTCTGACATGACTATAAGTTTCCTGAGGTCTCCCCAGCTAGGCTTCCTATACAGCCTGTGGGACTGTGAGCCAATTAAACCTCTTTTTTTGTTTTTTTAAATAAATTACCCAATCTCAGATAACTCTTTATAGCATTGTGACAATGGACTAATACAGAAAATTGGTACCACAGAAGTGGAACATTGCTATAAAAATACCTGAAAATGTGGAAGCACCTTTGGAACTGGGCAGAGGCTGGAAACTTTGTAGGGTTCCAAAGAAAAGAGGAATATGTGGAAAAGTTTGGAACTTTGTAGAAACTTGTTGAATGGTTTTGACCAAAATGCTGATAATGATATAAACAGTGAAGTTCAGGCTAATGTGATCTCAGATGAAGATGAGGAACTTACTGGGGAACTGAAGTAAATACCACTCTTGCTCTGCTTTAGCAAAGAGACTGGAGTTATTGTGCCACTGCTCTAGGAATTTGTAGAACTTTGAACTTGTGATAAAAGATTACAGTTTTCTGGCAGAAGAAATTTCTAACCGGAAAATTGTTCAAGATGAGACGAGGCTGGTTCTAAAAGCCTATACTCATTTGCATAAACAAAGAAATGACCTGAAAGTAAAACATATTTACGAGGGAAGTGGAGCATAAAAGTTGGAAAATTTACAGCCTGATCATGCAGTAGAAAAGAAAAACCCATTTTCTGAGGAGGAATTCAAGCCAGCTGCAAAAATGTACCTAAGCGAAGAGGATTCGAATGTTAATAACCAAGACAATGGGGAAAGTGCCTCCAAGGCATTTCAGAGACCTTCATGGAAGCCATTCCCATCACAGACCCAGAGGTCTAGGAAGGAAAAATGGTTTCATGGCCCAGACTCAAAGGCCCACTGCTCTTTGCAGCCTCAAGACATGGTGCCCTGCATCCTAGCTGCTCCAGATCCAGCTATGTCTAAATGGGGCCAAGGTACAGCTCGGGCCATGGCTGTACAAGCCATGGTGCAAGCCCCAAGTCTTGGTGGCTTCAACATGGTGTTAAACCTGCGGGTGTGCAGAAGGCAAGAGTTGGATGTATGGAAACACCTGGATGACCAGGCAGAAGTCTGCTGCATGAGTGGAACCTTCATGAAGAACCTCTACTAGAAAAGTGCAGTGGGAAAATGTGGGGTTGGAGCCACCACATAGAGTCCTCAGTGGTGTATTGCCTAGTGAAGCTGTGAGAAGAGGGCTACCATCCTCCAACCCCAGAATGGTAGATCTACCAACAGCTTCCACTGTGCACCTGGTAAAACTGCAGGCAGTCAATGCCAACCCATGAAAGCATCCACAGGGTCTTTACCCTGCAGAACCACAGGGGTGGAGCTTCCTAAGGCTTTGGGAGCCCACCCTTTGCATCAGCATGCCCTGGATGTGAGTCATGGTGTCAAAGGAGATTATTTCAGAGCTTTGAGATTTAATGACTGCTCTGCTGGGTTTCAGACTTGCATGGGGCCTGGAGCCCCTTTGTTTTGGCTGATTTATCTCTCTTGGAACAAGTTTATTCACCCAATGCCTGTATCCCCAGTGTATCTTTGGAGTAACTAACTTGTTTGTGACTGTACAAGCTCATAGGTGAAAGGGACTTGCCTTGTCTCAGATGAAATCTTGGACTTTAACTACTGAGTTAATGCCAGAATGACTTAAGACATGGGGGCATTGCTGGGAAGGCATGTTTGTGTTTTGAAATGTAAAAAGGACGTGAGATTTGGAACATGCCAGGGGTAGAATAACATGGTTTGTCTCTATGTTCCCATTCAAATTTCAGGTCTAAATGTAATTCACAGTGTTGGGGGAGGGAGGCCATCCCCATTGGATGATGGGGACGTACTTCCCCCTTACTAGTCTCTTGATAGTGAGTTCTCACGAGATCTGATTGTTTAAAAGTGTATAGCATTTCCCCCTTTGCCATCTCTCTTCTGCTTCACCATGTAAAGATTGTGCCTGCATCCTCTTTGCCCTCTGCCATGATTATATGTTTCCTGAGGTCTCCTCAACCATGCTTCCTATACATCCTGTGGAACTGTGAGCCAATTAAACCTCTTTTCTTTATAAATTACCCAGTCTCCGGTAGTTCTTTATAGCAATGTGACAATGAAATAATACAGGTAGGTACTGGGAGACATAGATATAAGTCAGAACACAGTTGACCTTAAATGCTGTAAGTTTCAACAGACTCGGACTCACTGAATTGAATGTGCTAAACCTGATTATCCACTCCCTGGTTTAAAAAAATATCTAAAGTAGTTTAATTAAGCAGACCTTAAATAGAACAACTCAAAATAAATTAAAATAGATTAACAGATAAACAATCTAAATGTTACTGTACTATAACCATGGGATTTACTCTATCAGAGAATTTTCTAGATATTATGAAACAGTGATAATGAAAGATCCTTAGAGACAGTAAGTTGCTTATGATATTTAGCAAGTAAGAGACAGTGTTAGAATGTGAGCTGTGGATTACATTATACCATAAAAATGATACCTTTTAATTACTGAAAATATTTTTTAAAATATATTTTCCTAAATCTTCAGAATAATGATAACTAAAATTTATTTATGCAGATTCTTTGGGAACCTCATGTGTCTTCTGAGTAATCAAAGAAATATTAAATTATTTGATATTACTTTAAAATAGATTCTATTTTAGTTCTCTAAAAAACTAGTATTCCACACATGATATATATGACATATATATTATTTAGAATGTTTAATCATTCTGAGGACTTCATTCTTTAAAGTTGCTGAGTGTTAAAGTTTCACTCTGCTCCTCCCACGTCAATATCTGAGACATTACATTTGGGGAGTAAATTCAAAGTCATCTGCCAGCTCTGAGCAGTATCATCTGAATACCTTTTTTTTTTTTCCCAAAAAACTTGTTTCTTAGGTTCCTATCTATAAAATCTATAGTATGTGAATCCCATCTGTATCATCTATAACATGGTCTTAACCATTATATAATTATGTATGGATTGTAGAGATGATTATATTTTTAATTTTTTATATAAATGCCTTTGGTTGACATGTAAATGCGTTTGGCTGACATGCAAAGTTTTAAATATTTTTTAAGAATCATAATCTATTGTTGACACGAAGCTTCATTATGCATTCCCAACATGCATTGCTCTGTGTTCATATTTTGAAGAGGTTGATTTATTCAAGCTATTGTCATTTCATCACTTCAAGGCTTAGAAACTGTTGTTCTATATTTTCTGTACCTGTATATATCTAATATGTAATCTTTTATCATTTATTTTCTTCTATAACTATAGATATCAAAGCATTTCAAAAAGATCAGAGTTATGACCAGGCTTTTGTCAATGAGAGAAATTAAATGTATATTGGATTTAATATAACAGACTTATAAGGAATTTTGAAAATTCAAATAGAATGTTAATGAAAAAATAAAGGAACTGTAACCACCTGAGACCTAGGAAGCCAAAGGAATCTTATATGAAAAAAATTATAAAGTAGTTGATCAAGGCATTTTTACCTATAGTGTAGCAAGTAGTTACTGCTCAATTTATAGCCACATACTCTTCTCCTTCTATAGTGTAGCAAGTTGTTACTTCTCAGTTAATAGCCACATACCCTTCTCCTTCTATGTAGCTCAGCCCTCTTTCAGTTACACAGTGCCAAGGAGCTAGTCCTGATCAATGCACCATAAGGAAAAGTGACATATGTCATTTATGGGCTGAGTTACAGAAAAACAACGTCAATTCACTACACCCTGTGTTCTGCTGATAATCCCAAAGAAGCTGAGTGTTTCTAATGGTACCACAGCTGGGTCATGGAAGAGCTTTCTTTACCCTGAAAAACCAAATGACTTTGAGTAGTAGAGTCCTGCTGCACACAGAGCAGCACCAAGCAAGACACATCGTAAAATACTAAAGTGTTTAGCCACTGAATTTTCAGAGTTTCTATCTCAGCATAGCCTAACTTAACCTCATTGGAAGATAAATTGGTGCTAGAAATGGAGTGATTATGTAACAAAACATAAAATATACAGTGTTGACCTAGTAAAACTAATATCGAAGGCTAAAAAGATGATGATTTATGTTATGCAGCAGTAAAACATTTGATAAAACACTTGCTTGTTGTAGTCCAGAAGGCAGATGTTCTTCCTGTTTTAATAGAATTAGAATTCGAAAAAACACACTTTCATGTTGCTTGAAGGAGATGAGCTAGGAGAAGATTGTCCAGGATGCATGAAGGAATACAAGATCATGTTATATAAATTTTGGCTGCTGAAATTTTGGAAAAACAAACCGTTTTGAGGCCTTAAGTTGTTAGAAAAAAAAAATGAAAAGAAAAAGGACTAGAAAGGCTTTGAGTGCCTTAGGGAAAAGAAGAGATTCAGAGTGTAGCCTCCTCACTAAATCCAGTAATCTCAAACTGACTGGCACTGAATTGAGAGCGCAGCTGGAGGGTGAGAAAGCAAACCTATACAGCAAATCTGTGAGTTATATTCTGAAAAGAGCATGGGGTGTAATTACTGGTAGGCAGAACGAACTGAATAAAGTGAATGGGAAGGTTACTAAATTTCTGAAATTGTTAATAAGAGAAAAAAAAGGTTTAACATTTTTAACATTTCTATGTTATGCATTATATATGTATTATTTAATTTTCATGTCCTATGAGTTAGGAACTATTACTAGATCTATACACAGGTGAGTAAAGAATAAATCTGATAACTATCTTGCCCAAGGCATGAGACTGATAAAGACTAATGCAAGGATGCAAATCTGGGCCTATTGGCCACAAAAGTATGTTCTCTTCATTGTGTTAGTAGGGTGGAGTATGGTCTATGATTTGAGACTCTTAATAAGCAGTTTTAAACACACCAAGAAGAAATGATGAGAGTTCAAGCTGTGGTGCTGAGCCAGTAGTGGGCATTAATATTAGGAGTTGAATCAGTTTGGCGAATATTTAAAGTGTTTATTGTATCGGCATGTCGAGTGTTTTGTAAAGGCATGTAAAGTGTTTTCTGTGTGGTCACTGGTTATACTGGCGGCATGCAGCATAATTACTGGATATAATGTTTATTATGGCATTCAATATCTCCCTTATAAAAATATTGATAGATACGTTTCTGTGAACATGTCTGTATTTCTTGATAAATAGGCAAGATTCTTTTTGTGAGACCATTTGAATTATACAATTTAACAAGTTTATCGTTATGTTTCAAGAAGGAGGGATGAAAGTTCATAGTCAATTAATTAGTTATATTAGCCTAATTTTACTATGTTATTTTTTTATCCTCTGGTGTTTTAAAAATTTATTCTTTGTAATGATTTTGTTATCTATAATTTATTAAAAGTCATATCAATTTTGGAAAGGAATATGCCATGCAACATAAATGATTATAAAATAAAAACTATAATTCAAAAAATAATATCCTGTTTATAAACATGTACAATTTTCTCTTTTTGAATAGAGATACTTTAACCATGTTAAAAAAAAAAAGAGAAAACAATTGGGAAAGTTAAAATATTTTCTAATCACATGAGTAGTTTCAAATTGAAAACAAGATTAATTACCAAGGCTCTTTAGTAAATATATATTTTTTATACTGTGACTTCTATATTTTTATTGTAAGATTAATAACATGTATCTTAGCAACCACACCTGGACCCAAGGCACATGGGACAATCTTGGTAGCATTCAAGTTGAAATTTTCTAAGTTTAGATCAAATGCCAATAAACTGTATACTACTTTGCTTCTAAAACATATTAATAAATTTATCTAGATAAAAAGAAAAACCTAATGAAAAAGATTAAAGAATAAGGAAGAAAGAACAGAAAGAAGGAAGGAAAAATACTCAATGAATAGTTAAATCACCACTCAATATGACAAAGCAGAGTGCTCTAATTTAAGCAAATATGAACTTGTGTCCATTTAATGCCAGTAAATAATAGGCAGATTTCAGGTTTATGATCATGGGAAGATATGAGTGTACATATAATGAACAATTTTGAAAGATAAAAGCAATATTTCTTAAGCCTTATTAATGTCTACACACATATCAGAAACAATATCTACATAAACTTTCATGGACAAAGAGATAGGAATCTTATGAGAATTCATATTTTCTGACTGGAGTCCGATATTAATAACCCCAACTGCTGCACTAACAAAATTATAAGAATGGAGTTAGAGCATATAAATTGTAAAACATTGATTTGTTATTCTTACTCTCACTTTGATACGTGTAGAAATAGGTTAATACCTCTAAAAGATGACTTTAAGTCTTTAATGGGTATAACATTCAGAATCTCTTAAAATTCTATGTGTGGATCTAGACAAAGAATGCATGTAGTGAAATTTCCCCAAGTTTATAGATTGGCCTGTGAAATTAGAAAAGATTAAAGAGGTGAGATGTTCTACAGAATATTGTTGAGACAGGATGCTTGTGGATTAAATTTGCTTTATGAACTCTAAGACAGGTTAATTAGCAACTAAATTTAACCATTTTGACTTAAAGCAGAAACTTTAAAATTATAGCAGCTTGCTATATCTTTGTGTTTGACTTGGATCCTAGTAAATGTATTATGCAATCTATTTATTTTACTCACAATTTTAATCATTATATTCACATTCTGAGAGTCAGAAAAATAAAATGCCCTAAAATCTTACAGTCAATAAATTTTAATCTTGAGAATATAGTTTACTAAAATACCGAATATTAAAAGTTGAATTACTGTCTCATATAAGACATGGAAAAATAGTTTGTTCTCTAAGGGGGATTCACAGGACATAATACTCAGGCAGGAATGCTTTTCCATAAGCCAATTTCATTTTTACTTTCTAGCATAATTGCAAGGGTTCCAATCAGCATTTTGCCTATCTTATTTCTTCTCCAGAAGAAAGAGATCTTAGAAGTCACACAGCTTAGGTTCCTTATTTTATAATAAAACCTAGTAATATGAATTCAAATATAGAAAGTGGTGAGTTGGGACAAAAACTCTTCTCTCTTGATTAGATATAAGGTACTACTGTATTTATCTGTGTCATTCAGTCAAAGTATGTAAAAATAAACTAACAATGTAAGGCAGTATTAATATAATGTAAGTTGATGTAAAGATAGAGGAAATTAAATAAATTAAATGCAGAGAGGTCTTGGATGATCAGGGAAGTTTAGCAGAGAAGGAGGGACTTTTGTTGGGACATGGAGAATGTAGATTTAAGACGGGAATGGCACTACAGGAGGGGAGAGCAAGCTTGGGCAGAATTCATCTACTCTACATGGTAGAGGGCAGTAGAGGGCAAATATTTCTTTACGTCTCTCTTAACTAACTATACTGTAGCAGAGATATTAGTATCCTTCTAAAGCCAGGCCTTTCTTACTTTTTTAAGCCGGAATAAAGATTTTCTAAGAGATTTTTACATAGATCATTTATCATGACTAACACAATCACTTTATGAGATAATGTTCACATTTTATCTATGAGTAAATCAAGGCTCAGCCATTTTACCTGACCACAGTCACATAGCTTTTTAGCCACAGAGATGGAATTGAATGCCAGTCTTCTGACTCCAAGTCCTGTGTTTTCCAATCACACCACAGCTAAGGCTCATCCAGCAACACTGAGTCAGTTGTCCACCAATGGGACATACTGTAACAGGTGCAGAGGCATTTTGCAAAGACTTCTGCCACTTTTTTGTCAAAGAGATGATTGCAAATTTAATCTGGATTTAACATTAAGGAATGCTATCTCAACTGTATCATAAATCTCTTTCCCTCATGGTCACTTATGTGTCCTCAGGCTTTTTTGTTGAGAGAAAGCTCAGATAATAATGTTGCTGGGATAGTGCTATTGTCCCGCCTGCATTATATGGCTCTTATTTATGTTATCTAACTACTCAAGAGTAGAGAAAAGATATGACAAAATTTCGCTACGTTTTTAAAAAAGTTGAGTTTACAGATACAGGTTGGGCATCCCTAGTTCTAAAATCCACAATCCAGAGTGCTCCAAAATCTGAAACTTTTTCAGTGCCAACATGATGCACCAGGTGGAAAATCAAACACCAAGACAGGTTGCAGTCAAAACGCAGGTGCCCACACACAGCTTATTTAGCATCCCCAAGAAATAATGACTCTCCTAGCCCCCTCCACTTGTGATAGATAATACATTCTCTGCACATGCCCAGATTCCCCAGGCTAGCCTGCCCACAGAGGGCACTAAAATGGCACATGTGCAGGTCAGATGTGCCAATGGCAGGTTTCCCATGATGCCTCACATGAGGCCAACACCTACGTTCATTACTCCTTTTTTTTT
>CAUYLG010076006.1:0-34442 GCA_963573385.1 Cacajao melanocephalus | reverse complement strand
CATAGCAACACTATTCATGATAATCAAAGCATTCTACATGTCCATTGGTGGTTTTCAGGGGCTGGGAGGAAGGGGAAAAGGGCATTTGTTTAATGGCATATAGTTTTGGTTCTACAAGATGAAAATATTCCTGAAATTGGTATGTACAACAATGTGAATATACTTCATCCGACTGAGCTGTCTTTTTTTCTTTTGAGATGTAGTCTTGCTGTCACCTAAGCTGGAGTACAGTGGTGCAATCTTGGCTCACTGCAACCTCCGCCTCGCAGGTTGAAGCAATTCTCCTGCCTCAGCCTCCCAAGTAGCTGGAATTACAGCCCTGCCACCATGATGCCAAGCTAATTTTTTGTATTTTTAGTAGAGATGGGGTTTCACCGTGTTGACCAGGCTGGTCTTGAACTCTTGACCTCAGGTGATCCACCTGCCTTGGCCTCCCAAAGTGCTGGGATTACAGGCATGAGCCACCGCGCCCTGCCTGAACTGTACATTTTTAAATGATTAAGCAGCATGCACTCCAACCTGGGCAACAGCGAGAACCTCTCTCTAAAATAATAATAATAATAAAATGATTGCGATGGTAAATTTTATGCTATGTATATTTTATCACAACTTATAAAAGAGAACAGGGTTGCTATATACAAAACCTATTTGTAAAATACCTAGGAATAATAACAGACATATAAATCCTTTATGGAGGAAAATTTGAAACTTTGCTGAAAGACATTAAAGAAGATGTGAGTACATGGAGAAACGAACATATTCATGGAAAGGAATGGTCAGTATGCAAAGATGTCACTTCTCTCTAGAATTATCCATAGATTTGATCAGTTCACATTGAAATCCCAACAGGATTTTTTTGGTGGTAAATGACAAACTGATTCTAAAACTTAAGTGGAAAGTGCAAAGAGCCAAAGATAAGACACCCTCAAAGAAGAATGTATGTCTGGAGCACTTGCACTTCCTGAAAAGATAGGCGGCAGCTATAGTCATAAAATCACTGGTGTTGTTATAGGGATAGAAATAGAATATATATCCAGCAGGAATGTATGTAATAATAGTCCATTTATTAAATAATGGACTATTAAATGATAAATATAAGTAGTAAGTGTAGGACAAAATTGGATTATTTCCTCATACTTATCAAGACATTATTTCTAAGTAGATTCAAACTTAAATCTAAAAAGTGAAAACTATCAAACTTTGGACGGCAATGTGTGAGTATACCTTATAGCCTCAGGGAGGGAAATATTTCTTAAGGTACAAAAAGCACAAAATATAGAGGAAAAAATTACTAAATTGGGACCGCTGTTATTAAAGATGTTCATCAGAAACATAGTAGAGTGAGAAACAAGCCTCAAAATAGGAGTTGTTTGTGAGATACAACTTTCCTAGGATTAAAATACAAAAAGCATAAAGAACTCTTACAAATCAGTTAAAAAAAAGGCAATCCATTGCAACCCTGTGACAAAGATAGGAACAGACATTTCACAGAAGAAGAAACACAAATGGCCCATAAACATAGGAAAAGAGACTCAATCTTTTTAATAACCAGGGAATTGCAATTTAAAACCACAATACCATTCATCACCCACTAGCTTGGCAAATGTTAAAATGTCTGGCAATAATAATGTTAAAAGCTGGCCAGAATGCGAAGTTTAAGGAACCTCACACAGCTGATGAGAGTGGAAATTAGTGTAACCACTTTGTAAAAACAAGTTGGCAGTGCTTAGTAAAATTGAATGTGCATAACCCTATGAGCCAATAATTCCACTGTTACAAAATTCTTATACATGGCCACTAAGAGACATGGACAAGAAAGTTATACCAGCATTGCAAATGAATGGAAAACATGGAGACACTCCAAATATACATCAGCAGTGGAATGGATATATAAATTCCAATGTAATTAAGCAATGAAATATCATCAACCAGTGAAAAAAAATGAATAAATTGGAATTACATCCATCAAAATGGATAAATTGTAACATAGCTGAGTAAAAGAAGCAAGTTGTGGAAATATATATATAGGGCTATACAGGTTTTATATGTATCTAAACAATGTATTATTTATACATAATTGGTTAGATAATAAAGAAATGATTAATATAAAATCCAGGATAGTGATTATCAGGAGAGGAGGAGGCAGAGTGGGAGCGGATATAGTATTAGGATAAAGGCCCAGCAGGAGTCTTCAGAGTGACTAATGTTCTGTATCACAGGCAGAATAGTGAATAGGTAGGTGTTTAATAACTTTTAAAACTGTACATATACATTTTATACTCTTTGGTGTGTATATATATGTATATTTAGAGACAGGGTCTCACTCTGTCACCTAGGCTGGAATACAGTGGGACTATTGTACCTCACTGCAGCCTCAAGCTCGTGGACTGAAGTGATCCTCTCACCTCAGCCTCCTGAGTGGCTAGGACTACAGGTATATGCCATCACACGTAGCTAATGCTTTTGTTTGTTTGTTTGTTTGTTTTGAGATGGAGTCTTGCTATTTTGCCCAGGCTAGTCACAAACTCCTGGCCTCAAGTGATCCTCCCACCTTGACCTCCCAAAATGATGGCTTTACAGGTGTGAGCCAGCATGCCCATCCTCGTATATTTTTAAAATATAACCTTGTAGTATTTTTAAGAGAGGATAGGACATGTTTTGAAATTCGGTAAAGTGGATTAGGGTATTGAAAACACAAATTCCTATTTAAAATTATTGCCTAATAGTATTTAGAGGAGATTTAACTTTCTAAGTTAAGACATCTCCATTAAATCAGTTTTAGAGTGCAAGTTGGGAGAAAGTGCAGAGACCTCAAACAGCATCTCTGATATAGGTGCTTAAAGGAAGTGTAGGAGACTCCAGGTCCTGCACCTATAGTGCTGTTCTTCTGCCCTTGCTCCCTCCTAACGTCCTGAAATTTTTAGTTATCAACTCTCAAGTCTGGGGCCTCATCCTAAGGGCTCACTGGACAGAAGAGCTAATGCTCCTGTCTTGACACTTACAGCATTTTTCAAACTCTTGCTTTAGAGACTTTGTTAATAGTAGCGTCCTAAACTAACTATTACCAAAATTCACTTCAGGCCCAAGTCATAATCACTCTGAGATCTTTTAAGGAAATCACTTATTTATGTGTTTAGACAACCTAATTGGGTACATAGTATTAAAATTTTCAGGGTAATATCTTTTTTGGTTTTTCCTAGGCCTTAGTTAATAGTGTGATTACATGTGTTTATTTCCGTTTTTTTTTCCTACCCGTACATACCAAGTTTCTCTTGATGTGCTTTAATTATTTGGAATTCATCTTGATGTACTGAATTTACCTTTCTGTTTCATGGCTATTTTTAGGATGGAGCTCAAGTAGTCTGTGTGATAATACATTTCAAATACATTGCATGAATTAATGGCAGATAGAGCAAAAAATCATGAAATTAATACATCAATGACAGATGTAGTGTTTCATTATAAAGGTGAGGTAAGGTGCTCTCTTTGATGTCCTCTGATTGCCCGTACTTGTAGTTCTCAAAAAAAAAAAAAAGATACATGTGGTTTTACTAGGAAGGTAAAAGCAATCTGGAAAATTCATCTAGGTAAATAATTTGTTCAAATACACATCCTATTATAGGACAGGTTCTGAAAATACAAAGATGAATAAGATGTAGATCCTACCCCTCAGAAGCCCTAGTATAACAGAGATGCACAAACAAATTAAAAATTGCAGTAGAGCATGGTAAGGTGCAACAATGGAAATAGGTACAGGTAAATGGGAGCCTGGAAAGGCACTTGCTGTTGTACGGAGCAATGAGGAAAGTCTTCACAGAGGAAGGGTTGCTGACCAGCAGGCTTGAGAGGAGAGCAAAAAATTTATAGAAAGATAGATTGGGAAAGGGAGACCTGGGAAAGGCATGTGCCAGGATACAGAGACCTAAAAGAACACAGCGCATTTTGAGCTAACTGTGAGCAGCTCATCACTTAGGTGAGTGGGAAGTGGAAAGAGAGAGGCAGGAGTCAAGTGTGAAAGCTTTTGTATGGAAAATGAGGCATTTATGTAGATCTCATTCTGTAAGTGACTATCAAGCTTTGAAGGATGTTAAGCAGAAGAGTGACACGATCTCTGGGGGCAGTGCAGAAACTGGATTAGTGGGGGAAGAATCAGCGTCACATCACGACTTCTTGTTGGGCAAAAGGAAAATGGAAAGAAGTTAGTGGAGAAGTTCAGAATTTCTGCTGTGTTTTGCTGTATATACTTTTAAGGAAATTAGGTTACATCTAGACTTTTCCCAGAATGTTCTTTTCTTGTCTCTGTTTTTGAGACGGGGTCTCACTCTGTTGCCCAGGCTGGAGTGCAGTTGGTGCAATCTTTGCTCACTGCAGCCTCGACAGCCCAGGCTCAAGCAACCCTCCCACCTCAGCTTCCCAAGTCTCTGGGATTACAGGTGCATGCCACCGCACCACCTAATTTTTTTTGATACTTTTTGTAGAGACGGGGTTTCACCATTTGCTTAGGCTGATCTCAGATTCCTGAGCTCAAGCAATCCACCTGCCTTGGCTTTCCAAAGTGCTGGGATTACAGGAGTGAGCCACTGTGCCTGACCAACTTTTCCCAGAATTGAATGTGTTGAAGGGAATAGTAGTAGGTGATTTGGAGCCAATACATGAAGTTTCTGAAGAAACTGTATTATTCAGTCTTTATTATAAATAAGTATTCATTAACTGGGCCTATATGGTCTTACAGACAAACAGATTTTTGTTTATTTTGTGTTAAAATACAATAATAAGCAGCATATAGAAGTCTAGCGGGGATGCAGTGTTGATGAAGCAGACAGCTGCAACCATGTTTTATTTTCCAATTAAAGTGGCACATATGGTAATAAACTGCAGAGGCATCAGAATGAAATATTTAAACTTTTTTACAGTTAATATCCTGCCAAGAAAATCTCAGATAACACTGTTGTTTTAGAGGAATTGTCTGGACTGTATGATCTGTATAAAAGGAGCTTCCTTTAAATATGGATTTTAGAAGTGAATGTTCCATATAACCTAATTGTGGCATATTGTTTATTTTTGTGCATATTTATGATTAAATCTTAGACTTGGTAGTCTTTGGTGTATATTATTCTACCTTCCAGAAAAATGTATTGGTATGCCAATTTATTTTTGTAGCGTTATATATCATAATATAGAGCCCTGTGTCTGATGCTGCCTGTGTATTGTGAATGTACTCTGCATCTGACTACATAACCTGACCCCTGATATCAAGTGTTCTGCCTCATGTTTATTTGGGAATATCCTAACATCTTGGGAATGTGACTTAGTTAGCTAATCTGCTAACATCCATAAGTTATGTACTCTTAGCCTTTTAGTATTGTAGCCCATCAAAAAGTTTTTTCTTCTTTTTTTTTTTGAGACAGAATTTTGCTCTTGTTGCCCAGGCTGAAGTGCAATGGCATGATTTTGGCTCACTGCATCCTCTGCCTCCCAGGTTCAATCAATTTTCTTGCCTCAGCTTCCCAAATAGCTGGGATTATAGGCACCCACCACCACACCCAGCTAATTTTGTATTTTTAGTAGAGATGTAGTTTCAACATCTTGGTCAGGCCGGTCTTGAACTCCTGATCTCAAGTGATCCACCCGCCTTGGCCTTTCAAAGTATTGGGATTACAGGCATGAGCCACCACGCCTGGCCTCCATCAAAACGTTCTGACTCTGATCGGGGAATTAACATTAACATCTTAGCAAAAATGATCCAGAAGCATCAAAAGAGGTAGTTCTTGCCAAGAGTACATAGAGATGTCCAGAAAGAAAGTTGACATTGCTTGATAGTGTGACTATTGTAAACATGAAGGAGGAACTACAGAAATGAAAGACCACAGATGACCTTGCGACAACTGGAGATTGCTTTCTGCAGGGCCCAGTGATGTTGACTGTAATGAAACTTGATTTGTATTTGAAAAGATGTTTTCTGCTCTCTTGTCAAAAGGTTTTTTTTTTGAAGTTCCTTTCTTCTTTTGAAGAGTTGATTGCTTATTATTTTCTGCTTTGACACAGAAATCTCCTGCAAAGAAGCTGAGCCATGCAATTAGTAAATCTTTGGGGTGTGTACCCACGAGAGAACCCCCGCATCCTGTTTTTCCTGAGCAACCAGAGAAACCACTTGACCTTGCACATATAGTGTAAGTATGTACCTGGGTGTGGATGTGAATCACACTGAAATGGGGGCCTTGTGAAATTCTGAGGATCAAAACCAGACATCACTAACACGAACATTCAACTTTTGGGTTTTTACTTTCTATGGGGGGAACTTAGACTTCAAGCTTTCTTCTCTGTAAATCACCATAACCTCATGGAAACCTAGCTCCTGATTCCTGAAGCCTGAGTAATAGGGCAGTCTCCAGAAACATGAGTCCATTGAAGAGTAATTACTGTTCTGGTTTTAGCTGGGTTGCCTTTTGTTGTTTTGGGTTCATTCCTTAAATCAGTGGTAGAAATCTTTTTCTCTACAGCAGTAATGCTCATAGCGACTTAAATTAATTTAGACAACATGGAAACGAAAATCAACTTAATTTGTTCTTTTTGTATTGAGAGAAAATTAGGAAACATAAGACTATATTCTACAAATAAAACTGGTGTTTTGTATGTATATTTAGTTGAATATTCATGCTAAGTAAAGCAAAGCTAGAGGGGAACAAGAAAGTTGAGAAACAGAAAGAGGAAAGGAGGAAGAGAAACAGTGAAGGATAAGATTCAGCTTCTAAACGGCTTTCTTCACTTTGAATTAAATGATGATACTATGCTTCCCTGATGAATAAATTTGGTAGGGCTTTGGATCATGAATCTTAATCAGGTATTTGGAAGTTTTTCTGTTGGAGTAGCCATTCATTTTCTTTCACCTGCCAGATGGAAGGTAGTTTAACTAAATGAGCTCTAGAGAATCTTGATCTTTTTTCCTTTTTTCTTTCAATTATTTAGAAATCTTTTTATATCTATTAAAATCCATGCATGTGAATTAAAAATTCAGTCACACAGAATAGCTTATAATGAATGCAACATACCCTCCCACACTTCACTGTCCTTTAGGTTTTAAATCTACTAATAGTTATCTCCGTATTTCTAAATAATATGTTGGGAGCACCATTTCTTGACTTACCAGTTTTAGACATTATTATCATTCTTTTTATTTTTTGAGACAGGGTCTCGCTTTGTCACCCAGGCTGGCGCACAGTGGTGTGATCTTGGCCCACTGCAGCCTCCTCCTCCCAGGTTCAAATGCAATCCTCCCACTTCAGCCTCACAAGTAGCTGGGACTACAAGTGCAGGCCACCATGCTCAGCTAATTTTTAAAAATTTCTTAAGTAGAGATGGTGTTTCACCATGTTGCACAGGCTGGTCTTGAACTCCTGGGTTCAAGTGATCCACCTGCCTCAGCCTCCCAAAGTGCTGGGATTACAGGTGTGAGCCACTGCGCCAGTTGTAGACATTATTGACTGACTTGTGGTGTAAGGAGTCAGCCTCACTTCTAACTCTACATACCAACCCATCCCTGTTTTTCATAATTATATCACCATTTTAAAGTTGGTCACCTTTTTAATTTTAAATAATGTTTTAAAAACTCGATTTCTTATAACTTCTTTTTGACTTCCACTTTGTAAACTGAGAAAATTAGCACTTTCTGTTTACTTTTCCTTTGCCTCCTAATGTCTGTCATCTGTGCCCTTATTTTTATATTGTCAAAGCTGATAATATTTCTCTTCCATAACCATGATTAAGTCTTCTGAGGTTGATTAAGGGTTAAATCTAATAGTTGAAAATGAAATAATGGCATTTACAGTTAGTATCCTTCATTACAGAGTCACATAGTGTGCTGCGATTCTGTGGATCCTTTTGTGCAGTTACTCTCTCATTGGAGTTCACTGGGCTCTTCTTTCTTACCTACCATTGATTGCTGAAAATTGTTCCTGTTGATTTTTTAACTGGATTGATTTTCTTGTACAGTTGTTGTTGTTGTTTTTCCTGTGGTTTCTCATTGCTTTCTTTTTGTTCTTGGGAAAAAAGATGTCCTCCACCTCTACACAGTGTTCCATGGCACAATTTATCTGTTGCTTATAATCCCTTTTTTTTGTTAAATCTGTTAACCTTTTTCCTTTTTGGTTAGTGTTTTTTGTGTTGAATTTAAAAAAAAAAATATTTCCCTGCCCCAACATTATAGTGGCTTTCTCCTTTTTTCTTTCGGTTTTAAAGATGGCCCTTTCACATATGTCTTTAATTCATTTGGAATGGATTTTTATGTGTGGTGTGATGTAGAATATCCAGTTCTCATCCCCAGCCCCTCGCTTTCTGCATCTGAATAATAACTTGTCTCAGGGTCATTTATTAGGTAATCCATCATTTCCCCACTGACTACAATGCCACCATTGTCAAAAACGAAGTTTCCAAATATGCACAGGCTGGCTTCTGGGTTCTTTATTCTGCTACTTTGGTCAAATTGTCTATTCCTATGCCAATATCTCACTGTCTTAATTACCATAAGGGACTAAGTAATCTACTTTTTCCTGAGTGTCTTGTCTATTATTTGCTCTTTGCTCTTTCATATAAATTTTAGACTTATCTTATTGAGTTCCTCATAGAATTTTGTTGAGATTTTTGATCAGAGATTCACTGACTCTAAAGATCGAATTGGGGAGAATTGACATCTTTATGGTATTAAAGCTTTCATTCCATGAATGTGTCTTTGCGTTTATTTAAATATCTTCTTATACCTTTAAGTAATGTTTTATAATTTTTCCCCAGAAAAGTCTTTATATATTAGATTAATTCTCATTTCTCTTGACATTTGTAATTGCTGTTACAAAAAGTATTAGTAATATCTTTTTTCCTGTAGCTATTTGAGATATACTTTACATGCAATAAAATACACCTACTTTAAGCCTACAATTCGATGAGTTTTGGTAAACATATGCTGTCGTGCAATGGAATATTTTCTGAATTATATTTCTTAACAATTTGTTACTAGGGTATGGAAATGCAAACAGTTTTTGTATTTTAGTCCACTATGTGTGTAGTCATCTTGCTTACATTGTTCCTTAATTCTAGTACTTTATACTGAGATTCTTTTGAATTTTCTATAAATAATTATCTGATCATCGAATAATGACTGCTTTGTTTCTTCTCTTCCGTACCTTATACTTTTGAAAGTTAATCATACTTTTTGCAGGGCGGGGGGTGTCTTACTATGCTGGCTAGCCCCTCTGGTGCAATACTGAATAGAAGTGGTTTAGAAGGCATTTTTCTGTTATTACTAATCCCGAAGAGAATGCTTTCAATATTCATTTAGTGTGTTATATGATGCAGGTTTTGTTGAAACTATTTATCAGGTTTAAGAAGTTCCTTTTTATTTCTAGTTTGCTAACAGTCCTTTCTTTTTGTCATGAATGGATGCTGAATTTTATCAAAGACCTTTTTCTGTATTGAGATGACTACATGATTTTCTCTACTGATGATCAAAGACTTTTTCTTTATTCTGTTATTGTAGTGAATTACATTAATGGTTTTTTAAAATCATCTTTACCTTCCCAGAATAAATCTGAGTTGGGCATTGTTTGAATACACTGCTGGGTTTTGTTTGCTAATATTTTGTTTAGATTCTGGCTATGTTTTTGAGTGAAATTGGCCTGTAACTTCCCTTGATTTGGGGGTTATTTTTGTTTTGTTGTTTTTATTGTCCAGTTTGCTATTCTTACAAAATTTGGGAGCATTCTCTCTTTTTATATTTTTGGAAGAGCTTGTTCAAGATTGGAGTTATTTTCTTTGTAAATTTTTGGTGAAACTCACTAATGGAGCCATCTAAGTCTGAAGATTTCTTTGCGGGAAGAGTTTTAACTGGTAATTCAATTTTTAAAAAACAATTAGAAAACTATTTTTATTTTTTATTTATTTTTGAAGTTGCCTTGGAGCATTTTCTATTTGTCGGAATTTATTAATTTTATCTCAATTTCAAAAGTTGTTGACACAAAGTTCATAATATTTTATTGTCTTTATAAGTCCACAGTATGTATGTTAATGAGCCTTTATTAATTTCCACTCTAATGTATTTAATGGCTGTTTTTTTTTAAGCTGTCAAATCTTGACTTAGGTTTGTTCCAATCTACTGGACTTTTCAAAGGACCAAATTTTAGTTTTGATGATCTCTTATTGTATGTATTGTATGTTTTTTATTTCATTTATTTATGCGCTTTGTTTTTTCTTTTGTTGTTTCTTTGGGTCTATTTTGCTATTCCTTTTCTAACTTTTTTTTTTTTGAGGCAGAGTCTTGTGCTGTTGCCCAGGCTGGAGTGCAGTGGTGCGATCTTGGCCCACTGCAACCTCTGCCTCCCGGGTCCAAGTGATTCTTCTGCCTCAGCCTCCCAAGTAGCTGGGATTACAGGTGCCTGCCACCATGCCCAGCTAATTCTTATATTTTTACTAGAGACGGGGTTTCACCATGTTGGCCAGGCTGGTCTCCATCTCTTGACCTTGTGATCTGCCCGCCTTGGCCTCCCAAAGTGCTGGGATTATAGGCATGTGCCACCAAGCCTGGCCAATTTTTGTATTTTTAGTAGAGACAGGGTTTCACCATGTTGACCAGGCTGGTCTTGAACTCATGACCTCAGGTGATCCATCTGCCTCGGCCTCCCAAAGTGCTGGGGTTATAGGCGTGAGCCACCTTGCCCAGCCTCCTTTTCTAACTTCTTTAAAGGTATGGTCAGCTTACTCATTTTAGGTTTTATTGTTTTTGTTTCTTTTTTTTCCCCCCCTTGTAGAAGCATTTAAGGCTATAAATTTCTCTGAACCTTATCTGGGTAGTACCCAAGTGTTACTACATAATATTTTTTTGTTTTTTAGTTTTAAATATTTACTAAGTTCTGTTAGGATTCTTCTTTGAGAAGTATACTTTCTTAATTTCTAAACATACAGAGGTTTTCTAGTTGCCTTTTTGTTATTAATTTATAACTTTTAGTCTGGAAAATGGTCCATATTTTTCAGTTTTATCTGCCAGTTAAATCTTTCAATATCTTTTACTAGGTATGTGGGTGGCATAACTTTTTCTAAACTTTTACTTTCAACTTTTCTGTGTCTTTAGGTTTTGACTATGGAGCCTGAATGATGTATTAGAAAAAAAGTTACAGATTATAAGCTGGATTTTAAAAATCTAACGTGACAACCTGATAGTCTACCGTGACAACTTTGGTCATTTGATAGAATGACCAAACCTGGCAAGTCTGGTCATTCAAATATATTATTATAATATCATTATAACTATGATTATAATTAAAACTGATTTATGTATTATAATTATAAAAATCATTATGATATGTGGACTTTCTCCACCATTTTATTTGTGCTATTTATCATATATTTAAAATTCCCCTTTATGAACATTTACCACTCTAGTCACCTTTTCCCCTATAATAATTCTAATTTGCCTGTTATATATCTTTTTATTAGCATATGTTCTTAAAAAGTAGGTATTGTTCTGTATGTCCCTTTAAGATATTTATTTATGGCTGGGAGCGGTGGCTCACACCTGTAATCCCAACACTTTGGGAGGCCGAGGTGGGCGGATCACTTGAGGTCAGGAGTATGAGACGAGCCCAGCCAACACGGTGAAACCCCGTCTCTCCTGAAAATACAAAATTAGCTGGCTGTGGTGGTGCATGCCTGTAATCACAGCTGTTCAGGAGGCTGAGGCCGAAGAATCGCTTGAACTTGAGAGGCAGAGGTTGCAGTGAGCTGAGATTGCGTCATTGCACTCCAGCCTGGGCAACAAGAGTGAAACTCTGTCTCAATTGTTTTTTTTTTTAAGTTATTTATTTGTAAATGCTGTTATGAACAGCATTTTAGCTGTCCATTCTCCCTGAGGTAGACACCTTAGTTGCTTTTAACCTCTGCCTCCACATATAATGCCACAGTGTATGGCGTGTTTCCCCCATGGAGCTGCATGAGAGTTTCTATATATTCATAGCTAGGATAGAGTTCTGGGGTCAAAAGTTATGTGAATCCTGACCAGGAGACATATGTTGGAGAATCCAATAGTTTAGCATAGACTTTCACTTAATCTCTTTGTTTTCATTCAGGCTCCATACCCCTACTTCCACCTGGGGCTCCTGAGCTCAGGGACTTTCTGTTCGGTTTGGAGAGTAACCTCTGGTTTCCTGGTGGGCCTGGAAAGGAGTAGTCACCTGGCTGTGTGGTGTTGGGAGTGGGGCTGGAGGTGGTGGGGATTTTGCTGCTGCTTATCCATACTTTGAGCCAGTCCTCTTAACTTTTAATGCCACCTCTCACCCCTCCTTCACAGGTTCCAGGCCTTTAATTTCTGAGCGTTCCCAGTGTTCTGTGGCTCCACTTTCCCTGTCTTTGGGTGAACCTGACCTCAGATTTCTTCTATTTAAAAAGCCTTCCCCATATTGAGTCTTCTGTTAGAAATTTAAGTAGAAATGCAGTCTGGGACTGAGAGTGAAGAATTAGAACTTGAATTTTTCCTTAGTAATTCTTATTTTATTACATTTGCCTTGAATCTTTTTTTTTTTTTTTTTTTTTTGAGACAGAGTTTGCTCTTTTTGCCCACACTGGAGTGCAATGGCACAATCTTGGCTCACTGCAATCTCCGCCTCCCAGGTACAAGCAATTCTCCTGCGTCAGCCTCCCAAATAGCTGGGATTACAGGCATGCACCACCACACCTGGCTAATATTGTGTTTTTAGTAGAGATGGGGTCTCACCATGTTGGCCAGGCTGGTCTTGAACTCCGACCTCAGGTGATCTGCCTACCTTGGCCTCCGAAAGTGCTAGGATTACAGGTTTGAGCCACCATGCCCGGCCTGGATATTTTTTTAAAATGAATAAAACATTGGAGATAAAACTTTGGTCTCCTGTGTTCTTCTTCCTCATCTAATCACCCTTTCCTTCTCCCAAAGGGTAGCCACTCACATTTGTTTGGTATTCATGATTTTATACTTTTTAGAATACTTTTACTAGATGTTTATACATCCATAAAAATCAGGTATATTAAAACTATATATAAATGGTCATACTCTACATATTGTTCTATAAGTTTATTTAATAACATGTTTTTGGGCTGGGCCCAGTGGCTCATGCCTGTAATCCCAGCACTTTGGGAAGCCAAGGCTGGTGGATCACGAGGGCAGAAGTTCGAGACCAGCCTGGTCAACATAGCAAAACCTCGTCTCTACTAAAAATACAAAAATTAGCCAGGCATGATGGTGTGCTCCTGTAGTCCCAGCTACTCGGAAGGCTGAGTCAGGAGAATTGCTTGAATCAGAAGGCAGAGGTTGTGGTGAGCTGAGATCACGCCACTGCACTCCAGCCTGGGTGACAGAGCGAGACTCTGTCTCAAAAAAAAAAATTTTTTTTTCAAATTTATCCAAAATCTCAAATGGTATTCCATTTAATGACTTTACTGCAAGTAATTCATTCATCATTACTGGACATTATTTCCAGTTTTTCACTAGAGCCAACAGTGCTGCTTTGAGCATTCTTGTATGGAGAAATCCTGTAAGGTAGGAGGCTAACTACTGGGTCCTAGGATATGAATATTACATATTCAGGATAGAGCAAGTAATAATACAGTAGCAGATTAATCTCCAGATCTCAGTGGTTCAACTCCTAAGTGTTTGTTACTCTCACACAGTCCGTTGTAGACTGGAATGATTAGAGCAGCTGACCTGGGCAGTGGTTCAGTGGTGAAGGCTGCTTTACTCTTCTGGCTCCACCAGGTTCACAGGAGCCCTCTTCCTTGCTGCAGCAGGGGATAAAAGAGTAGGGACAGCTCAGAGCCATTCTTCTGTGCTTTGGCTCAGAAATGGCACATTCCATCTTCCTCACAGCCCCACCTAATATCAAGCCTAAATAGCCTTCTGTGTTCCTAGGAAGGAGAAGAGAACCAGATACTTGGTCAGCTCTAGTAACTTGTTCTACAAGTGTCTTCAACTCTGCAAGGTATTACCTAGAATTCAGATTTTATAGTTTAACTATTAGTCTGAATTACTCCCAAGCCCGGAATGTAGTTAGCAGACCACCCAAAAAAAAAAAAAAAAAAAAAAACCTTTAGTAGATTCTTTTTTAGATTTAGATAAGATGTTAAGCAGTTAATTCTATTTAGTTTGACGAGATAACTTTTGAAGTTCCTTTCAACTTTGAGTTTCTATGTCTTACAGATTTTTTTCTGTATTCAACATGTGTTAATGGTTCCCAAACTTGGCTAATATCAAGATCACTCAGAGAACCTTAAAAAGTACAGATGGGCCAGGCGCGGTGGCTTATGCCTATAATCTCAGCACTTTGGAAGTCTGAGGTGGGCAGACCACCAGTGATTGGGAGTTCGAGACCACCCTGACCAACAAGGAGAAAACCTGTCTCTACTGAAAATACAAAAATTAGCCAGGTGTGGTGGCGCATGCCTGTAATCCCAGCTATTCTGGAGGCTGAGGCAGGAGAATCACTTGAACCCAGGAGGCAGAGGTTGTGGTGAGCCAAGATTGCACCATTGTACTCCACCCTGGGCAACAAGAGTGAAACTCTGTCTCAAAAAAAAAAAAAAGTACAGATCACCAAGGTACTTCCATTCTAGGTCAACTTAATAATAATTCTGGAGGTGGCCTAAGAATCCACCTTTTGAAAGAGTTCCCTAGTACATCCGATCAGTTTAGAGAACCACTGCATTAGGATGAAATAAGGAGTTTTAGTTATATGAACAGCAAACTAAAATTCAACACCTAATTCAAGCATTAAGAAATGTGCAGAGTGCAATGCAGGGTACAAATACAAACATATGAGTAGTAGTCCTTTTCTTTCTTTTATTTTATTTTTGAGACAGAGTCTTGCTCTGTCGCCCAGGCTAGAGTGCACTGATGCAATCTCGGCTCATTGCAACCTCCACCTCCCAGGCTCAAGCAGTTCTCAAGCCTTCCAAGTAGCTGGGATTGCAGGTGTGTACCACCATGACTGGCTAACTTTTTGTATTTGTTGTGGAGATGGGGTTTCGCCATGTTGCCCAGGCTGGTCTTGAGCTCCTGACCTCAGGTCATTCACCCTCATTGGCCTCCCAAAGTCCTGAGATTAAAGGAATGAGCCATACTGTGCCCAGCCATGAATAGCAGTTCTTAACGCTTGCTAAGATTCTCAATTTTCATTCATTCAGCAAATACTTATTGAGGACCTTCTAGCTACTCAGCAAAGTGCAAACAGTATTCACCTAGTACTTGTTGCATTTGCAAATAGGTTTGAGTGAGAGTGAAGAAGCCAGATTTATGTAGTTGCAGTAGGCTATCCAGAATTTAGTTCATGAGATCCTTTTGATTGAAGGTTAATACTGTTGATAGTCTTTTCTGATAGGCTCACCAATATTTCCTTTTGTGTGTAGCCAGTAAAGTAATAAACTAGTACAAATCAAAGTCTGACTCTTTAGAAAATGTGTGGACTCCAGGCCAGGCGCAGTGGCTCACACCTGTAATCCTAGCACTTTGGGAGGCCGATAAGGGTGGATGACCTGAGGTCAGGAGTTCGAGACCAGCCTGGCCAACATAGTGAAATCCCATCTCTACTAAAAATGCAAAAGTTAGCCGGGCATAGTGGCAGACACCTGTAATCCCAGCTACTCAGGAGGCTGAGGCAGGAGAATTGTTTGAATCTGGGAGGAGTTTGCAGTGAGTGGAGATCGTACCACTGCACTCCAGCCTGGGCAACAGAGTGAGACTTGGTCTCAAAAAGAAAGAAAATATGTGAACTCCAAGATTTGCACATGTCAGGACTTATGGATCCTGAACCACTGAGGATCATAAATTTCCTCCGAGAAACACAGAGGTGTTATCTTTCCCTTGGAAAAGGGTGAATGTTCCAAATCATTGTTTATCTTCAGCTTTTTCAGGTGTAGGCAAATAACCTTCCATTTTTATGTAAATGTGATATTCTTCTATTTCCAATAATAATGACATCCTCATGTCCGTGTGTTTTAACTGTCTGGACATCTGTATGGAATCTGTAGTTCTTCTATATACTCCGAAATCAGATATTTTTCGTTTACAGAAGCACCCTGCAGATTGAGGGAAGCTTTCTTAAAACTTTCCACTGTAATAGATTGTGCAACTTAAAATTAGAAGGGGTATAAGTTGCCTATTGTGGCATTAGTCACTTCAAAATTAAGTTTTACTTTGTCCCAGATAACTGAGGCCAGGTAAGTGTCTTCTAAAGAGGTTTAAAATAAATAGTTTGGCTAGAAAGAATAGCTTCATGGAGCTTAAATATTCTCCAGCTGTGTGCTGGTGATATGATTCTGGTCTAAATACTGGAAAGGTTAGGGATTTCTTTAAAGTTAGAATTTCTAAATAGATTTTGTGGTTTCTGATCAGTTTCAAGATTAAACCATTGTATCCAAAAGAACTGTCCTCCTCATTTTGAAGCTCTGAGAGATATAAATCATATATTTGTCCTATATATAAAAGTACTTCTCTAACAAGATATCTTTATCTTATGATTTGTGTTTATCTTATCGGGAGGTTAAGAAAAGTTTACAGGTACGGGCTAGGCATGGTGGCTCACACCTGTAATCTGAGTGCTTTAGGAGGCCAGGGAAGGATAGCTTGAGGCCAGGAATAGGCAACCAGCCTGGGCAATACAACAAGACGCTGTCTCTAAAAAAATTAGCTTGGTGTGGTGGTGCACACCTGTGGTCCCACATGTCGGGAGGCTGAGGTTGGGTGGGGTGGGGGGCAAGTCGCCGAAGTCCAGGAGTTTGATGCTGCAGTGAGCCGTGTTCACACCGTTACACTCCAGCCTAGGCAACAAAGTGAAACCCTGTCCCCCCAAAACAGGCTTTTGTGAAGAACTTTTCTAATGAGGCCAGAAGATGCCTAGGAATTAGCCCGTGAAGGGTGGAGGAAGGAGCCTTCTGGCCAGGGACGCAGAGGGTTTGGCCATGGAGCAGGGGCAGGCTGCCAAGCAGGTGAGAGCGGCCACACAGTGTTGGGCCTTATCCTTGACTGAAGAGTTGTGGATAGGAGAGGGACATGTTGAATTTTCCATTTTAAAAATCTCTACCTGACGGGTAGAAATGGAGAGTGGGATGAGGGTGAAAGAGAGGCCAGGCCAGGTGAGAGATGATAGTGGTTTGGAATGGAGATAGAAGTTTGTAAACACATAAGATTTTAAAACCTCATATTTTACCATTATTAGATGCCCAGAAGCAAAATTTAAATAGAAATAAAAATAGAAGTTTGGGGCAGGAATTGAAACTAAGTATGAGATGAAGTACTGTATATTTGGATGTTTTGCTGTTGGCATAGAGATTTACTCAGATCCTCATACATTTGAAATGCAAGTGTTACTCATATGTATGGAAGACCCACTGTGTCCTGGGCCCTTGGCTTACCTCTTCTGTGTACATTATTTCATTTACTCTCAGCAACAGCCTTTGTAATATAAATATCCTTTGCTTATTGATTGGTTGGTTGATTAACAGGTTCTTGCTCTGTTGCTCAAGCTAGAGTGCAGCTGGGCGATCATAGCTCACTGCAACCTGGAACTCCCTGGCGCAAGTGATCCTCTGGCCTCAGCCTCCGTAGTGGCTGGGACTACAGGCATGCACCACCACACCTGCCTAATTTTTGTATTTTTTGTTGAGACAGGCTCTCATTGTGTTCCCCAGGCTGCTCTCAAACTCCTGGTCTCAAGCCATCCTCTCACTTCAACCTCCGAAAGTGCCGGGTGGGATTACAGGTGTGAGCCTCCTCACCTGGCCACATTAGCCTATTTATTAGCTCAAGAAACAGTCTAGATGAGGTTGAATGATGCACCCAAAATCACACAGCTGCAACATGGTGGCTTGGGGACTAGAGTCTAGGGCCCCCAGGCTGTCAACAGCTTTCTTTCCATTGCACCTCGGTATCTTAACACGCTGACACACTATGAAATTGTTATTACAGAAACGTGCAGTAATTGAGTGTTGTTGCAATCTCATGGTTAGTTTCACAAGAGAGAACACTGAATAACTGTATCTTGGTCAAATAATAGAAGGGAAGCAGAGGGGTATATAGAAGGAAAAGTGGATTGAAAATCAAGAGACCTGGCTGGGCGCAGTGGCTCATGCCTGTAATCCCAGCACTTTGGGAGGCCGAGGTGGGCGGATCACCTGAGGTCAGGAGTTCGAGACCAGCCTGGCCAATCTGGTGAAACCCCGTCTCTACTAAAAATACAAAAATTAGCGGGGCGTGGTGGTGGGTGCCTGTAATCCCACCTACTCGGGAGGCTGAGGCAGGAGAATTGCTTGAATCCAAGAGGTGAAGGTTGCAGTGAACCGAGATCATGCCACTGCACTCCAGCCTGGGGAACAGAGCAAGACTCTGTCTCAAAAAAAATGACTCCAGTTTGCCTTTCTGTAAAATGGTGATAATAAAACCTGTCTTAATTGTCTCAGGATATTTTTTAAAAGACAATATATGGGAAAGTGCTTTTAAGTGGTTAGAAGGCTATAAACTTTTAACGTCTTTTTCTTCAAATAAAGTTAATCATCTCACAAAAATGTAAACTCCACAAAGGCTGGACTTTTTCTTGTTCTCCACTGAATTCCCAGAACCTAAAATACTGCTTGGTGCATGGTAGGCACCTACAGTGTATAGAGTGAATGAATGACACTCAACACAATATATTATACACAGGCATCTAACTCCTCCCCGCCATTTATGTTTTTGCGTTTTGTTTTGGTTTTGGTTTTCTTTCAGAAAGTAAGACAAGTCATGTACCGACAGTTTCCTAAAGCCTCCACTAGATGTCAGGCCTATTTCCTTGTGTTCTTTTCTGGGGGTGGTGAGAATATTGAGTAAACAAGATTTTTCAAATAAATCTCAAGACTTGTATTCAAAACAAAGCCAGTTCACGTATTAGCACTCTGGCAACTTATCTTCCAAGTCTCTGAGAGAAATGAGTTGTTCCTTTTGGCAAAAACATACTTATACTACGTCTAGCTCAGGATGCCTCTAACAGGCTTCCTGTGATCCTAATTCAAGCAATTTGCTCTTGCTAATTTTCTAACCACAGAGTCCTTAAGCCTAATCTCTTTAATTAGTGGTTAGTCACCATTGCATTTCAGTTTGTGGTGATTTATTTCTGAGGGAAGGCAAAACTTCCATGTGTTGGCTTAGCGTGTCTGTTCTCCTGAAATTCCAGTGAGAAAGAGCCCAGTGTCTCCCACTGCACACACCTGGGATTCCTCTTAATTGGGGTGGGCAAACTGTAGCCTGCAGACTAAGGCCAGCCTGTCCCATTTTTGTGTGGGCCATGATCTAGCAAGACTTTTGTATTTTAAAATGTTTGAAGGGAATTAAGAATATTTTGTAAAGTGACACTTCATGAAAATCATGTCAATGTCCATCAGTAAAGTTTTATTGGGACCAGGTGCAGTGGCTCACCCAGCACTTTGGGAAGCCGAGGCCGGTGGATCACTTCAGGCCAGGAGTTCAAGACTAGCGTGGCCAACATGGCAAAACCCCATCTCTACTAAAAAATATAAAAATTAGGCGGGTGCAGTTGCATGCGCCTGTAATCCCAGCTACTTGGGAGGCTGAGGCACGAGGACTGCTCAAGCCTGGAAGGCGGAGGTTGCAGTGAGCCTAGATTGTGCCATTCCAGCCTGGGTGACAGAGCAAGACTCTGTCTTAAAAAAAAAAAAATTATTGGGACACAGACATACTTACTCATTTTCATATTGTTTATGGCTTTTTTTGAGCTACAGTGGCAGAATTGAGTTATTGACGGCTGAGATGAAATGGCTCTCAGAGCCTAAATTATTTACTATCTGGCCCTGAAAAAGTTTGCCAACTCCTGCTCTCAAAGAAGGGTGTCTAAAACTGCAAATTTAAGGCACTTTGTGCTTCTTTAGACTCTTTTTTCTGAATGCTCATCATCATCTTTGGTTTGATGGCCCAAGTTGTTTTTTCATCCAGCGGTGAAGATAACATCTTTTGCTGAAAGACTCATAAAATTTGTTACCTAGAAACCAGACTGCCTCTTATTGACAGAAACTCTTTTGTTTCTTGCATACATAAATATATAGCATGTTTGAACAGCTAAGCCAACCGATTTTCTCCACACGTTGCATCAAAACAGAATTAACCTAGATAATTAAAAAATACTGTTATTTAAATTATACTGTAATTATAAAACTGTAATTACAGTAATACTTTAATGTGGCTCTAATTTGTTCTATTTTAACTGCCCCTCTGTTTAATACTGACTTAGACTCTGTATACATCACTTTGATTTGAACTTAAAAAATCTGTTCTCTTTGTTTCCTATGCCTCATAGATCTTCTTTTTGAACTTTAGACAACTATGGTTTAAGCATTGGTGCTATCAGTGCTTATGAACTTTTTGGTAAAACACAATATGCTTGTTTTCTACTTATTCATAACAACTTTAAATATACCAGCAGAATTCACCAGACCAGGAATAATACAACCCTGTGAAAGAACAAGTCTAACGTCTTGTCTATGTTGTTTAATTATTAAAGCACATTTTGGTGACACTTCTTTTAAAATGATGGATGAGTCTGGAGTTGAAAATGGCTTTTGTGACAAGGGCACTTACGGTGAATTGCCTTGCTGTTTACACCTGTTTTTAATTGTTTTTTGTTGTTTTGGGTTTTGTTTTGTTTGTTTGTTTTTGAGACAGAGCCTTGCTCTGTTGCCCAGGCTGGAGTGCAGTGGCGCAATCTCTGCTTACTGCAACCTCTGCCTCAGAATTCAAGCAATTCTCCTGCCTCAGCCACCGTAGTAGCTGGGATTACAGTCGTGCACCACGCCTGGCTGATTTTTGTATTTTTGTAGAGACAGGGTTTCACCATGTTGGCCAGGCTGGTCTCAAACTCCTGGCCTCTTGATCTGCCCACCTCGGCCTCCCGAAGTGCTGGGATTACAGGTAAGAGCCACTGTACCTGGCCTACAGCTGTTTTTAATAAGCCAATTTTTTTTTTTCTGAAGAGAGTTATTAATTGGTTTTATTGTATTCTCAACTTATTGGATGTTACAGAATTCATAATATTGATAAGTTGGTGTAGGCTGAAACACTTCTTCTACAGTAGTTATTGAATGTGTATTGTGAGTTGGGCTGTCTTCTTTTGTTGGGAGAATAGAGTCTTATTTGAGGAAACTGACAGATGATACTTTTTTCTTAGACCTCTAGGTGAATCTGATGTTCCAGTTGCATGAAAGGAGTATCAGATTCATTCTAGGTATCTTGATCTCCTGAGACTGAACCTGTTTGGAAGATTGTAATCTTGAACCACTTCTGACAGGTAAATATGCAGGCTGAGCATCTCAAATCTGAAAATTCAAAATCTGAAATGCTCCAGAATCCGAAACTTTTTGAGTGTCAACATGACACTCCACAGAAATGCTCATTGGTGCATCTCAGATTGTGGATTTTTGGAGTCAACCAGGGTAAATAGAATGCAAATATTCCAAAATCCAAGATATGAAACACTTCTGGTCCCAAGCATTTTGGATAAGGGATTCTCAACTTGTACTTTGATTCTTAGATCATAGCTCATCTGATATTTATTGTCTTGCATTTTGCTGGAATGACTTTTTGGGTTGTTTGTTTTTTAGAGACAGGGTCAGCACCAAAGACAGTGTGAGAAAACAAAAGTTAAAAAAAAAAAATAGAAACAGGGTCTTGATCTGTCACCCAGGCTGAAGTATGGTGATATAATCATAGCTCATTGTATCCTCAAAACTCCTGGGCTCAAGTGATTCTCCTGTTTCAGCGTCCCAAGTAGCTAGGACTACAGGCACATGTCACCATGCCTGGCTAATTTTTATATTTTTTTGAAGTGATGGAGTCTTGCTGTGTTGCCCCCACTGGTCTTGAACTCCTGGCTTCAAGAAAGCCTCACACCTCAGCCTCCCATAATGCTGGATTATAGGCATATGCCTGGCCTGCTGTAATGATTTTCAAATATTTACCCTTGCTGACGTAATTTGCTTACCAGTGGGCCATTAGGAAACTAAAAGTTGGGGTCTATTCCTTTGTCTTTTTATGAAAAGAAGAGTTGCTTTTTATTCTCCTGTATATATAGCCTAGAATGTGAAGGCTGTTAGGTCACAGCCCATCTGATACTAGTTCTGTCTTGCATTTCCCTGGGATGAATTTGAAAACGTAGAAGCTGGGGAATACAGAGTTTTCTTAGAGCCTTGTGCTTCACTGTGTCTTGGTATGAATGTTATCTGTTTTGCTCCATTTCAGGCTGAAAGACCCAGAATCATTCTTCTGAGCTTAAGGTTGCTTGCTAGCCCTGGAAGTATACCTCTCCAAAAAGGAAGGAAAGAGCAAAGAAGGCCATGCTTCATCTAAGACAGTCCTAGAAATAGGATAAGGTTTTTGCCTGAACCTCAGTGTGTGTGTGCGCGCGCGTGTGTTGGGATGGGGGAGAGGGGAACTTGCACTCGCAAACCCACACATGTATATATATGTGTGGTACCTCTGTGTATGTATGTGTGGTACCTCTGTGTATGTATGAGATCCTCATGTGAACAGTGAATGTGATGATCATGGTGCAGTAAGGAGAAACAGCATTGCATAATACAACAAAACTCAGAACTGTCAAGCTTGAGTCCAAGGAGGGTAATTATTTACAAGTGGCTGTGACTTTGTTCTGCTGAATTGCACTCTCCTCTTGAGATTTTCGCACCCTGTTTGCCATTATCCTGCCATAAACTCTCTGCTTTTAAACTCGAAATCTCATGAAATCTCACAAATCATCATCCCTTGGTATTCTTTTTATTATTATTATTATTATTATTATTATTATTATTGTGGTTAAAAAAACCCCATAACATAAAGTTAACTATCTTAATTTTTTTAAGTGTACAGTTTTTAAGTGTACAGTTCAGTAGTGGTAGGTATATTCATATTGTTGTGAAACAGATCTTCAGAACTTTTTCTATTCCTGTTAAGCAGCAATGCCCTTTTCCCTCCACCCGCTGGTAACCACCATTCTACTTTATGTTTCCATTAATTTGACTACTTTACATGCCTTATGTAAGTGGAATCATGTGGTATTTGTCTTTTTGTGACTGGTTTATTTCACTTAGTATAATGCTCTCAAGGTTCCGTGTTGAGGTATCTATGTTGTAGCATGTGACAGGATTTCCTTTCTTTCTAAGGCTGAATAATATTCCATTGTATGTAGATACCATATTTTGCTCATCCATTCATCCCTCATTTGTATGGTGTGTTATCTACAGACAATGGAACATTATTGGGTTGGGTGCTTTCACCCTTGGGCTATTGTGAATAGTGCTATTATGAACATGGGTATGCAGATACCTCTTGGAGTCCCTCTTTTTAATTCTTTTGTATATATGCCTGGTGGTGGGATTGCTGGATCATATGTTCTATTTTTAATTGTTTGAGGATTTGAGGAATTCTCGTACTGTTATTTTATAGAGATCGCACCATTTTATAATCTTTCTAGTAGTGCAAAAGAGTTCTGATTTTGCACATCCTTGCCGACACTTGTTTTTTATTTTACTAAAAAACTTGATTTGTTTTTATAGTAGCCATCGTAAGGAGTATCAAGTAATATCTCATTGTGGTTTTTATTTGTCTTATTTTTGAGGTCTAATTTATGTTCTATAAAATTCACTCACTATGGCAGTTAAATTATTTATACAGTTTTGCAAACATTGCCACCATCCAATTTAAGAATATTTTCATCATCCAAAAAGTTCCCTCCTATCCATTTGTAGTCAATCCCAGCTCCCACTTCCAGCCCTAAGGCAATCACCAGTCTACTTCCTGCTTTTTCTAGAAATTACACATAAACAGAGCCATACAATATGTAGTCTTTTGTTTCTGACTTCTTTCAGTTAGCCTAATATTTTTGAGGTTTATCCATGTTGTTTCAAGTATAAATGGGTCATTTCTTTTTAATGTTGAAAATGCCCTTTGTATGAATATATCACATTTTGTTATCCGTTCACCAGTTGATGGACATTTGGCTCATTCTTAGTTTTTGACTCATACGAATAATGCTACTATGAACATTGATGTCTTTCTATAGACATATTTTCATTTCTCTTTAGTACATATCTAAGAGTAGAACTGCTGAGTCATACAGTGTAAGCATATGGTAAACTTTTTTTTTTTTTGAGACAGAGTTTTGCTCTGTTGCCCAGGCTGAAGTACAGTGGTTCAGTCTCTGCTCACTGCACCCTCCACCTCCCGGATTCAAGTGATTCTCCTGCCTCAGCCTCCCAGTAGCTGGGATTACAGGTGCCCACCACCACGCTCGGCTAATTATTTTATTTGTAGTAGAGACGGAGTTTCACCATGTTGGCCAGGCTGGTCTCCAACTCTTGACCTCAGGTGATCTGCCTGCCTGGCCTCCCAGAGTTCTGGGATTACAGGAGTGAGCCACCATGCCCAGCCAAGTATGTTGAACATTTTAAGAAAATGCCACCCAGTTTTCTAAATTGATGGGAGGCCAGGCACAGTGGCTCACACCTGTAATCCCAGCACTTTGGGAGGCCAGGGCAGGTGGACCACCTGAGGTCAGGAGTTCAAGACCAGCCTGGCCAACATGGTGAAACCCTGACTCTACTAAAAATACAAAAAATTAGCCAACCGTGATGGCATGTGCCTGTAATCTCAGCTACTTGGGAAGTTGAGGCAGGAGAATCGCTTGAACCCAGGAGGCAGGCAGAGGTTGCAGTGAGCTGAGATCGTGCCATTGCACTACAGCCTGGGCAACAAGAGCAAAACTCCATCTCAAAAAAAAAAAAAAGAAAAGAAAAGAAAAAAGAAAAAGAAATGAAGCAGTGTTGATTTTGTTATTAACTAAACTCCGTACTTTATTGGAATTTCATTAGCTTTTTTCCTTAGTGTTCTTTTTCTGTTCCAGGGTCCTATCCAGAATATCATATTACATTTATTCATCATGTCTCCTTGGGCACCTCTGGGCTGTGACAGTTTCTTTTGCCCATTTTATAATTGGGTTGTTTCTTCATATTGAGTTTTAAGAGTTTTTAAAATATATTCTGGACACAATTCTGTATTAGATATGTGATTTGCAAATAATTTGTCTCAGTGTATGTCTGTCTTTTCATTTTCTCAATTATCTTTTGAAGAGCAGAAGCTTTTAATTTTTAGGAAATTCAGTTTATCAGTTTTTTTCTTTTATGGATTGTGTTTTGAGTGCCATATCTAAGAAATCTTTACCTAATTCAAGGTCGGAAAGACTTTCTCCTAGAAGTTCTATAATTTAAACCCTACATTGGTGTGAATTCTGAGTGAATTTTTATGTCTGGTTTGAGATAAGGGTCTAAGTTCCTTTTTAAATATGTGCAGCCAGCCGTGGTGGCTCATGCCAGTAATCCCAGCACTTTGAGAGGCCGAGGTGGGCGGATCACTTGAGGTGGGGAATTTGAGACCAGCCTGACCAACATGGTGAAACCCCATCTCTACTAAAAATACAAAAATTAGCTGAGTGTGATGACAGGCGCCTGTAATTCCAGCTACTCAGAAGGCTGAGGCAGGAGAATCGCTTGGGAGGTTGCAGTGAGCCAAGATCACGCCATTGCACTCCAGCCTGGGCAAGAAGAGCGAGACTCAGTCTTAAATAAATAAATAAATGTGTGCATATCTACTTGTCCAAGCACCAGTTGTTGAAAAGACCATCCCTTGCGCCATTGAATTGTCTTGCTGTCTTTGTCAAAATCAACCGACTGTAAACGTGAGTTTATTTCTCAATTCTATCCCATTGACCTGTGTGTGTGTCTGTCCTTATAGCTGTATCATATGGTCTTGGTTGCTACAACTTCATAGTAAGTTTTGAAGTTGGGTAGTGTAAGTTCTCTTCTTTTTCAAAATTGTTTTGGTTATTCTAATCCTTTGCACTTCCGCAGACATTTTAGGCTAAATCTGTCAATTTTAACAAAAGATTTTGACAGGGATTCTATTAAATCTATTGATCTCTTCTTCTCTTCTTCCTTCTCATACTCTACCCTTCTTCTCCCTTATTTTTTGTCGGTGTATTTGTTCTGTTTTTTTTTTTTTTTTTCTACCCGCTGTATTTGCAATGAGTCCTGTATAGGACACAGTCATCTTCTATGTATAACAAATCCTTAGCAGGAGCCACAACCATGGATATATTCCCTTTGATTCAACCCACTTTTATATCCTGCTTAATGATAATAATGGCAATGAAAAATCCTTTTAAGATTTTTCAGTCGAGTACAGTGGTTCACACCTGTAATCCCAGCACTTTGGGAGGCCAAAGTGTGCGGATCACTTGAGGGCAGGAGTTCGAGACTAGCCTGGACAACAAAGTGAAACCCTGTCTCTACTGAAAATGCAAAAATTAGCCAGGCATGGAGGTGGGTGCCTGTAATCCCAGTTGCTCGGGAGTCTCAGGCACAGGAATCACTTGAACTGGGCGTTGGAAGTTTCAGTGAGCTGAGATTGTGCCACTGCACTCCAGCCTGGGCAATAGACTGAGACTCTGTCCCCCACTGCCCCGCAATAAAAAGATTTTTCAAAGATGTTTCTTTTTATGTGAACTTATAATATAAATCATCTATTTCTAAAAGGGTGTTAGATGTATGCAAGGAAAATTCAGAGTTGAAAATTCACATCTAGTAAATTTGTTTAGCATATTATATCTGTCCTATGACATAACCCAGCACATGTGTTTTTTTGTTTTGGGTTCTTATTCCTTCCATGACTTCCTTACACTTAAAAGCCAAAGTCTATACAGTGGTCTACAAGGCCCCATAAAATCTGGTTCCCGGAAACCTCTCTATTTCCTACCACTTTCCCATTGCCCTATACTCCTTCATTATTCGGGTTTTGTTCTTTGCAAATACCAAGTATGTGTCTACCTCAGGGACTTTGCAACTGCTGGTTCACCTGCCTGAAATGCTCCTCATCCTGATATTCACATGGCTTATTTTTTTATGTTACTCAGATCTCTCCCTAAATGTTAGCTTCTCAGAGGTACTTTCCACAACTCTTTTATCTAAAATAGCGAAAATAGCACCATCAGTCACTGTTTCCTTCAATCCTGCTTCAGTTTCCTCGTGACACTTGCCATTATATGACATTTTAAAAATTCATTTTTGTATTTGTTTATAATCTCTACCCTACTAGACTGTAAGTTCTTTGAAGACAAGGATTTTTTTTTCCCACCAAACTTATTTTACTGCCGGAAACAGGGACTTTATTTTGCTTCCTGCTGTATCTCCAGGTACTTACAGAATGCATAAATGCATGTATATGTGTATGTGTTCATGACTTACTAATAGCAGTGATATTCATGAGGCATTCAGGTTATTAAATGATATCAGTGTGTCAAGATGAGGCAGGCTTTATTTCCTGTGGGTTTTTCTTTTTTCTTGAGATGGAGTTTTGCTCTGTCGCCCAGGCTGGTTGGAGTGTAGTGGTGCGATCTCAGCTTACTACAACCTCCGTCTCCTGGGTTCAAGCAATTCTCCTGCCTCAGCCTTCCAAGTAGCTGCAACTACAGATGCATGCCACCATGGCTGGCTATTTTGTGTGTGTGTGTGTTTTTAGTAGATACGAGGTTTCACTATGTTGGCCATGCTGGTTTCGAACTGCTAACTTCAAGTGATCCACTTATCTCGGCCTCCCAAAGTGCTAGGATTACAGGCATGAGCCATCATGCCCAGCCTATTTCCTGTGTTTTTATAGTGCTAGAGCAGTAATTTAAAAATTGGGGTTGGAAGCAATGGTTCTGCAGTTCATTATGATTACTTTCAAAATCCTTAAAAAATAATCATTCATAGTACTGGAGAAATTTGCTTTTCTTTGGCATTTATTTCTTCCCTATCTAAACCTGTTATACCTGTAATATAATTTCATGCAGACATTGAGCCTCAGGATTATATTTCATTTGAATGGGATTTCTTAATAGGATTTGTATACTGACTGCAATTTAGAATAATTTGAATATTTCTTGGCACCTTTGCAAGTCTTTATATTGCCCGCTTTTGACTGGAGTTTAGAACCTACTTTATTAGCCCTTTATCATTCTTCTGAAAACTCTAATCTGTCCACATATTTCTAACAAATTAATCTTCTTGAGTCACTGCCTTTCTCATATTATTTCCCTATTTAAAAATCTACAAAACCCCACTGCCTATAGAATCAAAGAGGCACTCCTCGTGCTGGAATTCAAGGCCTGTGTAATCGGGACCCACCTTAACTTTTTGAATCTTATCTTGTGCTACTAATTTATGGAGTACAAAGCCTCTGCTTTGCCAGACCTGCTGCCTTCCTACCCTTTAAAACTTCGTAGCCCTTTCCACTGAGCTAGCTCATGATGTCCCAACCAGGCTGCCCACTTTTCTGAATGTCCTTCTTGCCTCTTTCAGACTTACAGGTTTTCTGTATCCTCGAGTCCAGTTTAAATCCTGCTATGTCCATGCAACCTTCCTTAAACTCTCCAAGTAGCTAACTCATGTGGATCTCTTTCTGATTCTAAATTCCTTGAGTTCTTGTTGTTTTATCAGTCATTTGGGCACATAATAAAATGCAGTCTCCTTCTTTAAGGGTTTCTTCAGTATGTATTAAACCCAGACTTCTTGAAGATTGTAAGCACTTCCTTTGCACCATCTTCTTCTTTTTTTTTTTTTTAATTTCCTTTTATGACCAGATCTAGTGAGATGTACCGTCAAATTCTTAAGGGCTGGGATTGTACATCTTTAGTGCCTGGCAGATTCCATGTGTTTATGGGACTGAACTTTTTACTGACTTGTGTTTCTAAAGTATGGAGCACAATTATAAATTCTAGTTAAATTAGGTTAAATTCAGCAACTTTCTTGTAGTCTCTCTGTTCAAGGTCACGTTATAGGACCTTGCTTGTTTATTTGCTATTCTTTTGCTGGTCCTACTGATGCTTTGGAAGGCAACCAAAGAGAAGTTACTCATGCTGTAAAAATCTGTATTTTTTAAATGAGCTTTTGGAGAGAAGTTCTTCTTTTACTACCAGAAATAATCCTGGAGGTGAAGATAAGGTTGGAATAAGGCATCTCCTCTGGTGTAAACTGGCTCTTTTCTTTTGTCTCACTTTTTCCCCTTTGGATCTTATTAATGGAATAATCCTAAGGGTAAAACTAGATACATTGGCTCCAAGCATCAATTTAAAGAAATATTCCGTTAAATTCTATTGAATAATCGACATCCTTGGTTTTACACTTTTAAAAATAGAATTGTTTTGGAATTTAAGGGACACCTTTTTTCCCTTTAGTCATTTCTTCAAAGCTGTGACCACCTCATGTTTAATTCTATATAAATCCAGCTGTTATTTTTTTTACTCATTTCCTATGTCTAGTTTATCACAAGGAAAAGATTCTTGTGAAGAGCTTCTCCATAGAGTTTATTGAGATGAATTTTTAATGTCTTCATTTTGAGAAATCGATTAAACTGCTACGATGTTATCTGGGTGAGTTCAGCCCTTTTGAAAGCTTAAAAATCTAAAACTGATACTGTATGGAAGGATAAGTTCTGTATAGAAGCATAAAAAAACTAACCTTAACTTTGAACCTACATAAATTTAGGGCATGAAACCTATTTATATTCACATAATCCATACATTTCTCACAGAAATGAAGTAAATAAATACAAATAAATGGTATGATGCTGCACAAAAGAATACATTTTAAGAAAATTTTTCATGTTTCTATATAGATTTAAGACATTCATATGTATTGTTCATCATCTCAAATTCCCTCTCACATTTGCCAAGTTGTCAATTAGGAAACATGAACATTTTGTTCCTGCCCTTTGAGAAAATCAGGAGGTGGAGCATGCTATAATTTATAATTACAAATAACAAAGGCCTAAAAGAAATTCCTAACCACAGGCCCACTTTCACATAGGTTTGGAACCAGAATTTATACCATATTTTTAGCCCCCAAATCCCAACTTAGAAATTTAATTAATTAAATTTAAAGCTTCTCTTTTTGGGTGGTGCTCCCAGAAACCTGTCAGAAGCAAACATAAATTCTCTTTGTAGAAAGGCACTTAAGCCGGGTGCAGTGGCTCACTCCTGTAATCCCAGCACTTTGAGAGGCCGAGGAGGATGGACCACTAGAGGTCAGGAGTTGGAGACCAATCTGGCTAACATGGTGAAACCCCATCTCTACAAAAAATACAAAACTTAGCTGGGTGTGGTGACGGGCGCCTGTAATCCCAGTTACTCAGGAGGCAAAGGCAGGAGAATCGCTTGAATCTGGGAGACAGACGTTGCAGTGAGCCAAGATCACGCTACTGCACGCCAGCCTGGGCGACAGAGCGAGGCTCCATCTCAAAAGAAAAAAAGAAAGGCACTTAAAAACCTTAGCCTCCCACAGATAAGTTCCAAGGAACTTGAACTCACGTAAAAAAAAGAAATAAGCTGGTATGAGTAAGCATTAACAGGAACAATACATTAAAGTTCTATAAAGAGTGTGAATTATCAAATACAGAATATAAAATAAATTTTTTTTTAAAAGCAGAAGTGTGTTTAAAGTGTAAAGTATGAAGAAATAAAAGACTATAAAAATTACCAGAAAACCTGAAGAGGAATCAAATAAAACTTCTAAGAATTGAAAAAAAATTAGAAACCTCAGTAGGATAAGATAAATATCAGATTAGATTTAGAGATTATGTCCTACAGATAATTGGAATTCCAGAAGGACAAAATAAAAAAATTAGAGGTGAGGCCACAAGATAATAAATGGAAATTGCCCCAAGTTGATAGCAGTGGTCAAACAAATATTAATTAAAAATCTAGGCTGAGCATGGTGGCTCACGCATGTAATCCCAGCACTTTGGGAGGTCAAGGTGGGCAGATAGATCACTTGAGGTGAGGAGTTCGAGCCTGGCCAACATGGTAAAACCCCATCTCTACTAAAAATACAAAAATTATCCGGGTGTGGTAACATGTGCCTGTAGCCCCAGCTACTCTGGAGACTATGGCATGAGAATCACTTGAACCCCAGAAATGGAGGTTGCAGTGAGCCGAGATCACACCACTTGAACTTGAGCCTGGGCGACAGAGCAACTCTCTGTCTCAAAAAAAAAAAAAAAAAAAAAAAACTGGCTGGGTGCGGTGGCTTACACCTATAATCCCAGCACTTTGGGAGGCTGAGTCGGGAGGAACATTGAGGTCAGGATTTTGAGATCAGCCTGACCAACATAGTGAAACCCTGTCTCCACTAAAAATACAAAAAAAAAAGCCTAAAAGAAAATTTATACCCACACACATCTTAGTAAAGCTAGAGAACAGCAGAGACTAAGAAAAGATATTAAAAACAAAAGATTATTTACAAAGAATTGACAACTTCACAGAAAGCTGACTTCTAAAGAGCAATATTAGAAACCACAGGACAGTGGAATACTATCTTCAGAGAACTAAGAGGAAAATAATTATAATCCTGAAATTATATACCCAGTGAGAAAATACCTGTCAAGAAAGGCAGAAGACAAAAACATTTGCAGATGAATAAAAATGGAGAGTTTACTACTAAAGGAACCATGCTAAAGGATATCCTTCAAGGAGAAGGAAAATGATCTTATGCATTTGACAAAATTCAGTCCTCAATTCACGTTTTTAAAAGCTCTCAGAAAGTTAGGAATAGAGAGTACCTTCTCAACCTGAAAATGCACATGTATGAAAAACTTACCTAGCTACCATCATACCTAATGATAAAAAAACTGAACATTTTACCTTAATATTGGGAAGAAGGCAAGATTGTCACTCTCAGTGCATCTATTCAGCAGCTAGAGCAATAAGACAAGAAAAAGAAATTAAAGGCATTCAGATTGAAAAGGAAATAGTAAAATTTTCTTTATTCATAGATGATATGACTGCGTACATAGAAAATGTTAAGGAATCTACAAAACAAAATTCCAGAACTAACAAATGAAGTTAACAGTATTGCAGGACATAGGTAACTTTAAAAAAAATCAATGGCATTTCTGTATATTAGCAGCAATTAGAAAATGAAAGTTTAAAAAGCAACACCATTTATAATAGCATTAAGAAACATAACATGAATAAATATAATGAAACATATGCAAGATCTGTAAACTGAATACGAAGCATTGCTGAAAGAAATTTTAGGGCTGGGCACGGTGGCTCACGCCTGTAATCCTAGTACTTTGGGAGGCCATGATGGGTGGATCATCTGAGGTTGGGAGTTCAAGACCAGCCTGACCAACATGGGGAAACCCTGTCTCTACTTAAAATACAAAATTAACTGGGCATGGTGAGGCATGCCTGTAATCCCAGCTACCCGGGAGGCTGAGGCAGGAGAATCACTTGAACCCAGGAGGCAGAGGTTGCAGTGAGCCAATATCATGCCATTGCACTCCAGCCTGGGCAACAAGAGTGAAACTCTGTCTCAAAAATATTTAAAAGACCTAAATAAATGAAGAGATATACCGTATTCATAAATTGGGAGGCTAGTGTTGTACCTACCATTTTTGACATTCAGAATGGATAATATTTAACAACCTTTTCCTCTGTATGTATGGTTAATAATTATCATGAAATGAAACAAATAATTACTGATTCCTGCTTTTGTCTGTATTATTTCCTTCATTATCTTCAGATTTTCTCTGTCTATCATTCAATCATGCAGGAAATATTGATTGGGTACTTACTATGTTCCAAGCCCCACTCAAAGAAAAACAGACAAAACAGTCTTTGCCCTCATGGAGCTTGTTTTTTAGTGGTGGGAAACAGACAAAAATCATGATAAATAAATAAATTGTATGCTATATTAGAAGGTAATAAGTGCTATATAGAATAGCAAAACAGGGAAAGAGGGATGGGCAGTATTGGAGGTAGAGTGGATTGCAGTTTTTAATAATTGCTTTAGGCCTTAACGAAAAGTAACATTTGAACATCAGCTTTAAGATGATGGAGTTACCCTTTTGGCTGTCTGGAAGAAGAGCACTACTTGCAAAAGTAACAGATTGGGCAAAGGCCCTGCAGCCAAAGCATACCTCGCATGTTTAAGGAACATCAAAACGCTGGTAGAGGGGGAGTTAAATTAGCAAGGGGGAGATGAAATCAAAGGTATTATGAGAGCTAGATGGTAGAGGGTCTTATATGCCATTGTAAGAACTAAGTTTGACATGAGGGTGCATTTGGATTGCTTTGACTGATCTGACTTCCATTTACTTATTTATTTTTTTATTGCTTGTATTTACTTTCTTGACACTTTATTATTTTAGCCTGATTTAAAATACAATACAATCTTTCATTACTATTTCTCTCCTAAATTTCAGGGGATACAGACCCTTAGTTCTTTTATATATATATATATATATATATATATATATATATATATATACTTTAAGTTCTAGGGTGCATGTGCAGAAATTGCAGGATTGTTGCATAGGTACACACATGCCATGGTGGTTTGCTGCCTCCACCTCCCCCCCCCACCCCATCACCTATATCAGGCATTTCTCCTACTGTTATCCCTCATACTTTACACAAAATTAACTCCAGATAGATTAAAGATTTCAACATAAGACCTAACACCATAAAAACCCTAGAAGAAAATCTAGGCAACACCATTCAGGACACAGGCATAGGCAAGGACTTCATGACTAAAACACCAAAAGCAATGGTAACAAAAGCCAAAATAGATAAATGGGATCTAATTAAACTTAAGAGCTTCTGCACAGCAAAAGAAACAATCATTAGAGGGAACCGGCAACCAACAGAAGGGGAAAAAATGTTCACAAGCTACCCATCTGACAAAGGGCTAATATCCAGAATCTACAAAGAACTAAAACAGATTTACAAGAAAAAAACAACCCAACCAAAAAGTGGGTGGGGGATATGAACAGACGCTTTTCAAAAGAAGACATTTATGCAGCCAACAAACATATGGAAAAATGCTCATCATCACTGGTCATTAGAGAAATGCAAATCAAAACCACATTGAGATAACAACTCATGCCAGTTAGAGTGGTGATCATTAAAAAATCTGGAGACAACAGATGCTGAAGAGGATGTAGAGAAATAGGAATGCTTTTACACTGTTGGTAGGAGTGTAAATTAGTGCAACCATTGTGTAAGAAGTGTGGCAATTCCTCAAGGATCCAGAAATAGAAATACTGTTTGACCCAGCAATTCCATTACTGGGTATATACCCAAAGGATTATAAATCATTCTGTTCTAAAGACACATGCATATGTATGTTCATTGCAGCACTGTTTACAATAGCAAAGACCTGGAACCATCAATGATAGACAGAATAAAGAAAATGTGGCACATATACACCATGGAATACTATGCAGCCCTAAAAAAGGATGAGTTCATGTCCTTTGCAGGGACATGGATGAATCTGGAAACTATCATTCTCAGCAAACTGACACAAGA
>CAUYLG010076004.1:0-86280 GCA_963573385.1 Cacajao melanocephalus | reverse complement strand
CATCCTCTCCAGCATCTGTTGTCTCCAGATTTTTTAATGATCGCCATTCTAACTGGCATGAGATGGTATCTCAATGTGGTTTTGATTTGCATTTCTCTAATGACCAGTGATGATGAGCATTTTTTCATATGTTTGTTGGCCGCATAAATGTCTTCTTTTGAAAAGTGTCTGTTATCCTTCAACCACTTTTGAATGGGCTTGTTTGTTTTTTTTCTTGTAAGTCTGTTTAGTTCTTTGTAGATTTTGGATATTAGCCCTTTGTCAGATGGGTAGATTGCAAAAATTTTTTCCCATTCTGTTGGTTGCCAGTTCACTCTAATGATTGTTTCTTTTTCTGTGCAGAAGCTCTTAAGTTTAATTAGATCCCACTTGTCTATTTTGGCTTTTGTTGCCATTGGTTTTGGTATTTTAGTCATGAAGTCCTTGCCTATGCCTATGTCCTGAATGGTATTGCCTAGGTTTTCTTCTAGGGTTTTTATGACATTAGGTCTTAGATTTAAATCTTTTATCCATCTGGAGTTAATTTTAGTGTAAGGTGTAAGGAAAGGGTCCAGTTTCAGCTTTCTGCACATGGGTAGCCAGTTTTCCCAACACCATTTATTAAACAGAGAATCCTTTCCCCATTGCTTGTTTTTGTCAGATTTGTCAAAGATCAGATGGTTGTGCATGTGTAGCATTACTTCTGAGGCCTCTGTTCTGTTCCGTTGGTCTATATTTCTGTTTTGGTACCAGTACCGTGCTGTTTTGATTACCATAGCCTTGTAGTATAGTTTGAAGTCAGATAGAGTGATGCCTCTAGCTTTGTTCTTTTTGCTTAGTATTCTCTTGGCTATATGGGCTCTTTTCTTGGTTTCATATGAAGTTTAAGGTGGTTTTTTTCCAGTTCTGTGGAGAAGGTCAGTGGTAACTTGATGGGGATAGCATTGAATCTATAAATTATTTTGGGCAATATGGCCATTTTCACAGTATTGATTCTGCCTAACCATGAGCATGAAATGTTTTTCCATTTATTTGTGTCTTCTCTTATTTCCTTGAGCATGGTTTGTAGTTCTTGAAGAAGTTCTTCACATCCCTTGTTAGTTGTATTCCTAGGTATTTTATTCTCTTTGTAGCAATTGTGAATGGGAGTTTGCTCATGATTTAGCTCTCTGTCTGTTATTGGTGTATACAAATTCTTGTGATTTTGCACATTGATTTTGTATCCTGAGACTTTTCTGAAGTTGCTTATCATCTTAAGGAGATTTTGGGCTGAGACAATGGGGTCTTCTAAATATACGATCATGTCATCTGCAAATAGAGACAATCTTACTTCCTCTTTTCTTAATTGAATACGGTTTATTTCTTTTTCTTGCCTGATTGCTCTGGCTAGACCTTCCAATACTGTATTGAATAGGAGTGGTGAGAGAGGGCATCCTTGTCTAGTGCCAGTTTTCAAAGGGAATGCTTCCAGTTTTTGCCCATTCAGTATGATATTGGCTGTGGGTTTGTCATAAATAGCTTTTATTATTTTGGGATACGTTCCATCAATATCTAGTTTATTGAGAGTTTTTATCATAAAGGACTGTTGAATTTTGTTGAAGGCCTTCTCTGCATCTGTTGAGATAACCATGTGGTTTTTGTCTTTGGTTTTGTTATGTGATAGATTACATTTACAGATTTGCGTATGTTGAACCAGCCTTGCATCCCCAGGATGAAGCCTACTTGGTTGTGATGGATAAGCTTTTTCATGTGCTATTGCATTTGGTTTGCCAGTATTTTATTGAAGATTTTTGCACCTATGTTCATCATGGATATTGGCCTGAAGTTTTCTTTTTTAGTTGTGTCTCTTCCTGGTTTTGGTATCAGGATGATGCTGGTCTCATAAAACGAGTAAGGGAGGACTCCCTTCTTTTGTATTGTTTGGAATAGTTTCAGAAGGAATAATACCAGCTCCTCTTTGTACCTCTGATAGAAATTCAGCTGTGAACCTGTCTGGGCCTGGACTTTTTTTTAGCTGGTAGCCTATTAATTGCTGCCTCAACTTCAGAGCTTGTTATTGGTCTATTCAGGGATTCAACTTCTTTCTGGTTTAGGCTTGGGAGGGTGTAAGTGTCCAGGAGTTTATTCATTTCTTCCAGATTTACTGGTTTATATACCTACAGTTGTTTGTAGTAATCTCGGATGGTAGTTTGCATTTCTGTGGAATTGGTGGTGATATCCCCTTTATCATTTTTTATTGCATCTATTCGATTCTTCTTTCTTTTCTTTTTATTAGTCTGGCTAGCAGTCTATTTTGTTGATCTTTTCAAAATACCAGCTCCTGGATTTATTGATTTTTTTGAAGGGTCTTTTTGTGTCTCTGTCTTCTCGGTTCTGCTCTGATCTTAGTTATTTCTTGTCTTCTGCTAGCTTTTGAATTTGTTTGTTCTTATTTCTCTAGCACTTTCAATTTTGGATAGGGTGTCAATTTTAGATCTTTCCTTGCTTCTCGTGGGCATTTATTGCTATAAATTTCCCTCTAGACACTGCTTTAAATGTGTCCCAGAAATTCTGGTATGTTGTGTCTTTGTTCTCATTGGTTTCAAAGAACATATTTCTGCCTTCATTTCATTGTTTATCCAGTCATCATTCAGGATCAAGTTGTTCAGTTTCCATGTAGTTGTGCAATTTTGAGTTTCTTGATCCTGAGTTCTAATTTGATTGTGCTGTGGTCTGAGAGACTGTTAGTTATGATTTCTATTCTTTTGCATTTGCTGAGGAATGATTTACTTCTAATTATGTGGTCAATTTTAGAGTAAGTGTGATGTGGTGCTGAGAAGAATGCATATTCTGTAGATTTGGGGTGGAGAGTTCTGTAGATATCTATTAGGTCTGCTTGGTCCAGATCTGCATTCAAGTCCTGGATGTCCTTGTTAATTTTCTGTCTCGTTGATCTGTCTAATATTGACAGTGGAGTGTTAAAGTCTCCCACTACTATTGTGTGGGAGTCTGAGTCTCTTTGTAGGTCATTAAGAACTTGCTTTATGTATCTGGGTGCTCCTGTATTGGGTGCATATATATTTAAGATAGTTAGCTCTTCTTGTTGCATTGATCCTTTTACCATTATGTAATGCCCTTCTTTGTCTCTTTTCATCTTTGTAGGTTTCAAGTCTGTTTTATCAGATACTAGGATTGCAACCCTTGCTTTTTTTTTGCTCTCCATTTGCTTGGTAAATCTTCCATCCCTTTATTTTGAGTCTACATGTGTCTTTGCCATGAGGTGGGTCTCCTGAATACAGCACACTGTTGGGTCTTGACTTTTTATCCAATTTGCCAGTCTGTGTCTTTTGATTGGGGCATGTAGGCTGTTTACATTTAACATTAATATTGTTATGTGTGAATTTGATCCTGCCATTTTGTTGCTAGCTGGTTGTTTTGCCCATTAGTTGACACAGTTTCTTCATTGCGTCATTGGTCTTTACCATTTGGTACGTTTTTGCAGTGACTGGTACTGGCTTTTCCTTTCCATATTTGGTCACCTCTTTCAGGAGTTCTTGTAAGGCAAGTCTGGTGGTGACAAACTCTCTCAGCAATAGCTTGCCAGTAAAGGATTTTATTTCTCCTTCACTTATGAAGCTTAGTTTGTCTGGATATGAAATTCTGGGTTGAGAGTTCTTTTCTTTAAGGATGTTGAATATTGGCCCCCACTCTCTTCTGGCTTGTAGGGTTTCTGCTGAGAGATCTGCAGTGGTATGATGGGCTTCCCTTTGTGGGTGACTCGACCTTTCTCTCTCGCTGCCCTCAGCATTTTTTCCTTCATTTCCACCCTGGTGAATCTGACAATTATGTGCCTTGGGGTTGCTCTTCTTGAGGAATATCTTTATGGTGTTCTGTGTATTTCCTGGATTTGAATGTTGGCCTGTCTTGCTCGGTTGGGGAAGTTCTGGATAATATTCTGAAGAGTTTTCCAGCTTGGATTCATTCTCCCTGTCACATTCAGGTATATTGATCAAACATAGATTAGGTCTTTTCACATAATCTCATATTTCTTGGAGGCTTCGTTCATTTCTTTTCACTCTTTTTTCTCTAATCTTGCCTTCTCATTTTATTTCATTGAGTTGATCTTTAATCTCTGATACTCTTTCTTCTGCTTGATTGATTTGGCTATTGAAACTTGTGTATGCTTCACAAAGTTCTCATGCTGTGTTTTTCAGCTCCATCAAGTCGTTTATGTTCTTCTTTAAGCTGGTTATTCTAGTTAGCATTTCGTCTAACCTTTTTTCAAGGTTTTTAGTTTCTTTGCATTGGGTTAGAATATGTTCCTTTAGCTCAGAGAAGTTTGTCATTACCCACCTTCTGAAGCCTGCTTCTATCAATTCGTCAGTCATTCTCCATCCAGTTTTGTTCCCTTGCTGGTGAGGAGTTGTGATCCCTTAGAGGAGGAGAGTGTTCTGGTCTTTGGTGATTTCAACCTTTTTGTGCTGGTTTCTTCCCATCTGCGCGGATTAATCTACCTTTGATCTTTGAAGTTGGTGATTTCAGTTGAGTTCTCTGAGTGGACATCCTTTCTGTTGATGTTGAAGCTGTTTCTTTTTGTTTTTCAGTTTTCCTTCTAACAGTCAGGCCCCTCTGCTATAGGACTGCTGGAGGTCCACTCCAGACCTTGCTTGCCTGGGAATCATGGGCAGGTACCGCAGAACAGCAAGTATTGCTGCCTGATCTTTCCTCTGGTAGCTTTGTCCCAGAAGGGTACCTGCTAGATGTCAGCCAGAGCTCTCCTGTGTGAGGCATCTTTTTGGTTATACGGGGGTTAGGGAGCTGCCTGAGGAGGCAGTCTGTCTTTTATTGGAGCTCAAGTGCTGTGCTTGGAGCTCCGTTGCTCCTTTTAGTGCTGCTGGCTAGGGACATTTAAGTCTGCTGCAGCGTAACTCACAATTGCCCCTTTTCCCAGGTGCTCTGTCCCAGGACGGTGGGATTTTATAAGTCCCTGACATGTTGCTGCCCTTTTTTTTTTTTGGCAATGCCCTTCCCAGCAAGGAGGGAATCCAGTTAGAGTCTGCCTGCAGAGGCACTGCTGTGCTGCCATGGGCTCAGTCCAGCTGCTGTGTAAACTTCTTTGGCTTTTGTTTACACAGGCAGGGTTAGAACCACCTTGACAATGGTGGACGACCTTCCCCCCACTGAGCTCAATCATCCCGGGTCGAGGGCGAACTGATGTGCTGGCTGGGAAACTCTCAAGCCAGAGGGTTTCATTTGCTGGTCTTTGTGAGGATGGGACCCGCCAAGCTGAATTACATGTCTCCTTGCTTTCAGCTCCCCATCTTTCTGGGGAGCAGGGAGCTCTGTCTCTCAGGTGCTCCCAGCACCAGCCAAAATGTCCACACAGATTTGTGCTGACAACCTGTGGTGCCAAGTGGAACAGCCTCTCAGATCTGTGCTGGTAACTTGTGGCGTTTGTTAGCCTGGTATGGATCTCCTGATCTGTGGGTTGTAAAAACCATGGGAGAAGCGCAGTGTCTGAACTGGAGTGCTGAAGGGGAAAAGTCCCCAAGTCCTCTGGCTAGTTGGACTTCCGGGGTGGGGCAGTGCCCTGCCCTACTTCGGTTTGCCCTCCTTGGGCTACACCTACTGTGCAACCAGTCCCATTGATATGAACCTGGTACCTTGGTTGGAAATGTGGAGATCACTCACCTTCCATGTTGCTCTCACTGGGAACTGCACTCTGGAGCTGTTCCTATTTGGCCATCTTGGCGGAAGTCCGATCTCATTCTTTTTTATGGCTGAATAGTACTCCATTGTGTATATGTATAACATTTTCTTTATCCATTTGAATATTGATGGACACTTAGGTTTCTTCTAAATCTTGGCTATTGTAAACAGTACTGCAACAAACACAGAGGTGCAGTTATCTCCTTGATATACTGATTTCCTTTGTTTTGACTATATACCCAGCAGTGAGATTTATGGATTATATGATAGCTCTAGTTTTAGTTTTTTTGAGGACCCTCCAAACTGTTCCCCATAGTGGCTGTACTAATTTACATTCCTACCAGCAGGACACAGGGGTTCCCTTTCCTCCACATCCTTGCCAACATTTGTTATTGCCTACCTTTTGGATATAAGCCATTTTAACTGGGACACAAATAACTCACTTTGTCTGGATTTTTGGGCATCTGGTTTGCTATATGAGAATAGGAAAAAGTGGATTTTGCACTGAGGATGAACAGTTTCAGAAAGATGACTTCCCACAGCTCAGCAAACAGAATCAAACAGTGTTGCTGGGCACATCATGATCAGAGTAATCTGAGATGATTATCTTCCAGAGAGATAAAGAAACAAAATTCTGAGTTTGTCAGGAAAAAATTATGTAAATGCATAAAAAATTAAAAATATAACAGTTTAAATCCTAGCCCAGCCATGAGTTGAAAGAAGAACCAAAATTTATATACTCATTTGAATAAAATGTTTGATAAATTGCTTTAAAAATTGTGACTGTATGATATTGATGCAGAGTAGAAATGTAAGAAAAGAAAGATTTTTTTCCCCACCCATAGACTATCAGACAGTTCTAAGCACAGATGTGGGAGCAGCCACAATTGTTGAGGGTGTATTTGGACATTGGAAGGTAAATTGGATTGCAGAAGATGACTTAAAACTGCAAAGGGGTGGCCTGAGTTCTGGTGTAAAGCTCTGCCACAACCTTGTGTGAAAAGGGACAACATATTTTACTTCTCTGGGCCTCAGTTTTCTCTAGTGTGAAATGAACACTTTGCGTTAGAAAGCCTCTAATTTATTTTTTATCTTTCAAGTGTTAGAATATTGTGTATTTATTTATGAGACAGGGTCTTGCTCTGTTGCTCAGGCTGGAATACATGGCACGATCATAGCTCACTGTAGCTTTGAACTCCTGGGTTCAAGCTAGCCTTCCACTTCAGCCTCCTGTGTAGTTGGTACTACAGGCGCATGCTACCATGCCCAATTAATTATCTTTATTTTTGTTTTCAGAGACTAGGTCTCACTATGTTGCCCAGGCTGGTCTTGAACTCCTGGCCTCAAGCAGTCCTCCTGCCTCAGCCTTCTAATATGCTGAGATTACAGATGTAAGCTACTGTGCCTAGACAGGATACTGTGATTCTAAATATGACAGTCACAAGACTGGTTTTGAAAATCCCAAACTTCTGCATTCTACTGGCTTCAGTGCTAATTTCTTTGTCCATTTTTTTTTTGTTGTTGTTATTCCACTAGACCAGGGGTTCTCCAACTTCAGTGTGCAACAGAATTGCCTGGAGGGCTTTAAAAATGCAGGTTAATGGGCTCTATCCCCAGAACTTCAGATTCAGGGTTATGGCCCAAGACTCTGCAGCTTTAACAAGCTCCCAGGTGATGCTGATGTTGCTTGTGTGAGGACCATACGCTCAGAACCATCATACTAAATTGTGAGATCCCAGGCCTTCACCTGCAAAGAACACAGAAAAGATCAGACACCTGCTCACCGTAACTGTTCCCTGCTGGGGGATCTAAGCCCAGGCTTAATTCTCCAGCCCCTTCTTTCCTGTATGGATCCTTAGGAAAGACAAAGATGAGGGAAAGGCAGGGAGATAAAGTTTAGGCCCTTTCTACACTGGCTGGCTGGACCCTGGTGTTCAAGTGGGCAGAGAGCAGAGGAAGATTAATGGTTAGTTGCATAGATTTGGAAGCAGGATGCTAAGGGGCAAATCAGGCAAACTGCTTATCTTCTATAAGCTTCAATTTCTCAATCTACAAACTGGGTCTAATGATATCTACATTAGAGAGCTGCTGGCAAGCTTATATGAGGAAATGCACCTAAATTCTTGGAAGCTTAGAAAGTCACATAATGAAGTACTCAATGGAGAGCAGAAGTTATTATTATTAATTTGAGGAGCATTTTCAAAGATTGTCCTTGTAAGGAGTCAGGGGCACTGTGTGTTAGAACAATTATCTTAGACTAGGCCTGAAATCTGATGATATTAAGTTTTCTGGGCAGGTCCTGATTGCAGCAGAAACTGACCCCTATGCTAATAGCACGTGTTATCCACACCACCAGAAACAGCAAGAGTATTCCAGATACAATTTACTAGATTCAGTGTTGGTAGCCCCTGTCCTCCAATTATGTTCATATAGAGTCTGGAAATGTTCATCTGTCCTGATTCTAATTCCCAAGTGGAGAAACAGTGTTCCTTTGATGGTGGATTTAAGATGAGTCATCCCCGTTTTTGCTGGTTTTTCACTTGCGAACAGGCAGTGGTTAAGCGCATAATTTGATCCTCTTATGCTCCAGCATGTTCACATTATTCATTTTACATAACAACTAAGCACTCTTTATGGATAATCACAAAATCCATCCTTCTATGCCTGTATATGTCTCACACAGTGATGTTGAGAGCAATAATTAATAATGTTTATTACGAACTCACTATGTGTCCAACCCTGAGGTAGCTGCTTTAGCAGAATAGAGAGGAAATGTTTAGGATGAACTCTGTGTTCTCTCATAAGGCTTTTGTCATGGTGTGAGCTGGGCAGATAAGGTGAGAGTCTAAACTACTTATCAAACATTTGTTGATGAAAAATGTCAAATTGTCTAATGTATTTAAAGAGGTTTATTCTGAGCCAATATAAGTAACCGTGCCCTGGAATATAGTCTCAAGAGGTCCTGAGAATGTGTGCCCAAAGTGGTCAGGTTACTAGGAAGATAGAAGGTACAGACAAATACATATTAATAAATCAATACATGTAAGGTATACATTTGTTCAGCCCACAAAGGTGGGACATCTCCAAGTGAGGGCTTACAGATCATAAATGGATTCAAAGATTTTCTGATCGGCAGTTGATTGAAATAGTTAAGCTTTGCTTGAAAAGTTGAAGACAATAGAAAGAAATGCTTGAGTTAAGATAAGGGGGTTGCGGAAGCTGAGGTTCTTGTTATATAGATGAAGCCCCTAAGTAGCAGGTTTCAGAAAGAATAGATGATAAATGTCTCTTTTTGTGTCTTACAAGGTATCAGACTGTTAGTTTGATCTCTCCTGGATCCAGAAAGACCTAGAAAGGGAATCAGATTTTCTACAGATGCAATTTTCCCCACAGGAGATGGCTTTCCAGGGTCATTTCAAAATATGTCAAATCTATTTTGGGGTAAACATTTTGAATTCTTTCAGAGCCTGCTATCTGTCATGCAATGCTACACCAGAATCATATTGAAATTTGGTATCTTATTGTCACAAAGAGTCTTTGTGAGTCTTGTGATCTCCATTTTAATGTTAGTTCTGGTCAGTTGCTCCTAAACTCCTAAAGGCAGGAAAGTATATCAAGGTGTGTCTGGCCTCTCTTCTTGTCATGGGTGGGAATTCCCTTTTTCAGGTTTCCCTTGGCCCAGAGGGAGTCTGATCAGTTAGCTGGGGGCTTAGGATTTTATTTTAGGTTTACACGTTGAATTATTAAGTTGTGTTTTCCGAACCTCAGCCTGGAATGCTCTTTTCTTCCATTTGGTTATCCAAATTCTGCATGTATTTTAAATCCTGCTTCAAGTTCCATCGCCTATGAAAAGGCTTTCCCAAAATTGCTCTATAGCGCAAAACAGGAAACTCAGGAGCTGACCTCCAGTGGTCTTTCAGAGGCCACCTTGTTTTGATCTTACTCAATGTGGGCAAATTCATGTGGGGGTCTTGGAAAACTTCCTCAGTCCAGTGGTCCAGGCATTTCCATCACATCTTATTGATTTTGAGTTCAACTGGGAAGCAAAAAGACAGTTGCTAAGCCTCTAGAATGGAGGGTGCAGATGACTGGAGGATTAGCATGCCATGGCCTAAATCCAGCTTGAGCTGTGGATTGCAGACTCCAGGGTTCCGTCTTCCAGGGGAGCCAGGAGCAGAGTCAGCTGGGGTGGAGCCTCCCAACCTCCTCCTCTCCCCATGGGTGTGGTAAGGCTACCCATAAAAGGCAGCACTGTGGTTTTCAAACCATTTGAAATATATAACTTAGAAGCTTATATAATAAAGCTGTGAAAATAGATATAAAAATATATGTGTGCTTATATGCATATGTTAGACAAATGGGACATCAAAGAAGACTTCTATTGCCATTGGGGAATATCTTTCTATGTAAATATATGGTTCTCATAAGAATATGTAACAAGAGTATTATTAGTATTTGAAACTAAAGTCATGAAGGCTCAAATAAAACAATCCTTTCCTACTTATCTGGGTCACAATAAAATAAATTCAATAAAATTTTTCACCCACCATTTTTCTCTTAAATGTGTAATATTATATAAAATAAATGAGAACAATGCAGAATAGCTGGAAGATAAAATTGCTGGGCAGTCTATGAACTTGCCCACAGACCGATATGTGTAAATTGATGATGCCAGAGAGCCTGCCAGTGTCTGTGATATGCTCCAGGGCTGTTTCTGGAATGCCTCCAATCACACACTCCAGAAAGTGGTCACCACCAGGAGGAAGGAGCTGAGTCAGTTCACATCTTCTGGATATCTGTGGGGACCTCAACTATGCCAAGTTCTTTCATATGTGTTCTAAAAACAGCCCTGCAAAACAATATTATTCCCATCTTACAGCTGTGGAAGCTAAGGCTCAAAAAAGTTAAATAACTAGTAACAAGTAGAGATAGAATCCTGCTTGCTCTGAGAATTCCCAGAGTATCAGCCTAGAAATAGATACACAAGAAGGTGTCTCCCTTTCAGTGATGACATAAAGGTAAGTTCCTGCAAACCAAACTCTAGCCACAGTCCAAATATTTAGAAGGGATGAAATTGCGGACAGTTTCTAGAAGGAAAAGCCAGTGAGAGAGAAGGAGTTTCTGGTACTGGAAGAGGATCCTAAGCTTCTGGGTAAAGTGCTCAACAGTGCATGGTCGAGGATATCACATGGACCAAACAGTGACCTGGGGGTGACCCAACACTTGTGCCAGCAAAGACAGATGCTGCAGACAGGACTTGAGGGCCTATGGAGGCAGAGCCCAGTGGCCCTCAGTGATGGGTCCTACAGCTAGTGCCTCTGGCTGGTCAAAGTGACCAGTGAGGGGTTTTATCTGAAGGGGTGTGCAAGCCAAAGGTCCCAGGGCATTTCTTGCCAGGCAGATATCTGATATACAATGGGGAATAGACTTGATCTGGAACTTTGGCCTGAACCTCAGCCTCCCAAAGTTCTGGGATTACAGGTGTCAGCCACTATCCCTGGCCACAAAGATCAATTTTCAACAGCTTTGATCTCTTAGAGCTCTCAGTCGGTCATATCCCACTTGTGCATTGGAGGCATATGCTGGGATTTGTCAGCTTAAGACGAGGGCAAATCCTTACCCCAGAATTCTTGATATGGGAGTGGTTTGATTTGGGGAAAAGAAGGTGCAGACAATACTTACTTGATACCCCCTAGACTGCATCATACACCCGTGTGTTCTTAGGCTTACAGTTGTCCCATCAACTCTTTCCTTGCGCAGTTCAGCTCATCATAATTGAGTGTGATCGTGTGCCAGGTACTCCGCCAATATCTGTGAAGACAAAGACAGTTAAGACACTGCACCACTCTCGAGGATCTTATTGAGGAGGAGAGGCAACAGAGAAGTGACTACAGGATCCGATGCTGTGTGTGGTGCAGGGTCTGGCACAGGAAGGCTGAGGATGGTGCAGGAGCACGGGGTGGTGCCAGGCCTGACAGGGAGCACCATGGAGGAGCAGACTCTGTGTTAACTAACTGGTGAGATAGCAGGTGAAAAAAGGTGGTAAAGGCATTCTAGAAAAATGAAACCACATAAAGGCGTGGCTACACCAACAACCAGACGTGAGCCAGAGAACTGACATCCGTGACTCGCTGCTTCAGGTCAGGTTTCCCACAAGTCTTATTATTGTTATTTTTTTTTTTACTTTTATTACCTGCTTCCCAAAGAGACACAAAAAAAGAGAAGAAAAACTACTGAATTGTATATCCTTATTTCCTTTTTGCCTAGCACACCAGTTATCTTACACTGTACATTCTTAGAAGATAAGAAACCAAGAATGTGTATTTTAAAAGTACCTGAGGGTCAGACAGAGACATGTTTAAGGGAAATACAAGGAACAATGACAGGTAACTAGCTTACTTAAAGTTTCCTTGGGTCACAGCATTGTGATATCATGTTATCGAATCAGTGTGACATAAGCTTTACTATGACCAGCTCCAGCCCTCGTCACTTGCTTGAACTCTAGCTTCTTGGGAGGTGGCGGTGTTAGGCTGTTCCTCAATATATACATCCATCCCAGGTCCGCGCCTCTTTCTCAAACATTTGAAAGAAATGAAATCTCAAACTGAAACTTAGTCAATCCTTTTATAACCAACATAGATTATCACAGGATGTGCAGCAGCCTTCACTGTCTCTCTGTCTCTCTTTAAATACATAAGAGTCTCGTTCTGTCACCCAGGCTGGAGTGCAGTGGCACAATCATAGCTCCCTGCAGCCTTAAACTCCTGGGATTAAGTGATCCTTCTGCCTCAGCCGTTTAGTGGCTGAAACTACAGGTGGGTACCACTACACCTGGCTAATTTTAAAATATTTTGTGGAGACAACATCTTGCTATATTGCCCAAACTGATCTCGAACTCCTGGGCTCAAGCAATCCTCCTGCCTTATCTTTCCAAAGTGCTGGGATGACACGCATGAGCCACTGTGCTCAGCCACATCCTTCATTCATTAAGCCCATGTGTGGAGGGCTGCTGATGTGCAAGACACAATGATCAAATAGAATTATAGTGACAAATGTGACTTTCCAAGATCTGTGACCTTGCATGGTCTACTTCTCAGGAAAAGAATAGATGAAGAGATGGAAAAGAAGATACTTTATGGGATGAGCCAAGCTCATTAGCGGAATATCCTGTGACTGCAGTAGGCCCTGGAAAGGCAGAGTGTTGAAGTGGAGGTGGATGGGATTGGGCAAACTAACATTTCTGAGCCTCAGTTTCCTCCTGTGTGCAATGGAGACAATAGTGCTTATCTCTGAGGAAGGGTTGTGAGGATCAAAGGAGGTAAAAATACTTGCTGAATGCCTAGCAAAATGTCTGACACAGAGTTAGAACATAATGCACGTTAGAATGCTTTCATAGACTGGTCTGAGATTGCACGTTCTTGAGCCCATGGGAATCCCAGATTCTGCACTTCTGCTGAACCACCCCCTTTCTGTTACGTAAGCCAGTGATCTGCCCTCCATTTACCCCATCTTTGTCTGTTTTTTGCTGCTATAACAGAATACCTGAGACTAAATAATTTATAAAGAACAGAGACTTTTTTCTTACAGTTCTGGAGACTGAGAAGTCCAAGATTGAAGGATCACATCTGGTGAGGGCTTTCTTGCTGTGTCATCCCACAGTGAAAGGTGAGAGGGCAAGAGAGAGCAAGAGAGGGCTGACCTGACTTTTATAACAAACCCATTCCCGTGATAGTGACATTAATTCATTCATGAGGGCAGAGCCCTCATAACCCAGTCACCTTTTAAAGGTCCTGCCTCTTAACACTGTTGCATTGGGGATTAAGTTTCCCATGCATGAGCCTTGGGCACACATTCAAACCATAGCAACACCAAATATATGCACCCCCAATCTAATGCTGCATTCAACATGTCCTCAAAGTCCCAAATTCCTGGTCAGAGTAGTCATTTCTTGAGGCTCAGATTATTTAATTTGACACTTCAGTGTCCAGGAATAGAAGACTCCCTCATACAATATAACTTAATGGAATGTCTTCTAGAAGATAATTCAACTAATTGATTTCAAGCACTGTTGTACATTTCATGTCTGTCATGTCTAAAATATAGGGCCAGAAGACATTTATACTAATTAATTGCAGTAATTATTACATATGTGAGGTTAGGGCCACTTGAATGTGTTCAGATTTATGTAAGATAGATTAAAATGGCATAATTAGCATATTCTTAATTACAATTATATATATATATTTCTTTTATACTCTAAGTTCTGGGATACATGTGCAGAACACGCAGGTTTGTTGCATAGGTATACATGTACCATGATGATTTACTGCACCCATCAATCTGTCATCTACATTAGGTATTTCTCCTAATGCTATCCTTTCCCTTGCCTCCCAGCCCCTAAAGGCCCAGTGTGTGATGTTCTTTCCCTGTTCTCATTGTTCAACTCCTGCTTATGAGTGAGAACATGTGGTGTTTGATTTTCTTTTCTTTTTTTAAAAATTATACTTTAAGGTCTGGGGTACATGTGCAGAATGTGCAGGTTTGTTACATAGGTATAAACGTGCCATGGTTGTTTGCTGCACCCATCACCCCATTATCTACATTAGGTATTTCTCCTAATGCTATCCCTCCCCTAGTCCCCCACTCCCCAACAGACCCCAGTGTGTGATGCTCCCCTCCCTGTGTCCATATGTTCTCATTGTTCAACACTCACCTATGAGTGAGAACATACGGTGTTTGATTTTCTGTTCTTGTGTCATTTTGCTGAGAATGATGGTTTCCAGAGTCATCCATGTCCCTACAAAGGACACAAACTCATCGTTTTTTATGGCTGCATAGTATTCCATGGTGTATATGTGCCACATTTTCCTTGTCCAGTCTATCATTGATGGGCATTTGAGTTGGTTCCACGTCTTTGCTATTGTAAACAGTGCCACAATGAATATGTGTGCATTTGTCTTTATAATAGAATGATTTATAATTCTTTGGTTATATACCCAGTAATGGGATTGCTGGGTCAAATAGAATTCCTGTTTCTAGGTCCTTGAGGAATTGCCACACTGTTTTCCTCGGGCCAGTTTTTAAAAGGAATGCTTCCAGTTTTGGTCCATTCGTTATGATACTGGCTGTGGGTTTGTCATAAATAGCTCTTATTATTTTGATATATGTTCCCTCAATACTTAGTTTATTGAGAGTTTTTAGCATGAAGGGCTGTTGAATTTTGCTGAAGGCCTTTTGTACATCTATTAAGATAATCATGTGGTTTTTGTCACTGGTTTTGCTTACTTGATGGATTACATTTATTGATTTGTGTATGTTGAACCAGCCTTGCATCCTAGGAATGAAGTCAACTTGATCGTGGTGGATATGCTTTTTGATGTGCTGCTGGATTCAGTTTGCCAGTTTTTATTGAGGATATTTGTGTCAATGTTCATGAGGGATATTGGTCTGAAATTTTTGTTGTTGTTGTGTCTCTGCCAGGTTTTGGTATCAGGATGATGCTGGCCTCATAAAATGAGTTAGGGAGAAGTCCCATTTTTTATTGTTTGGAATAGTTTCGGAAGGAGTGGTACCAGCTCCTCTTTGTACTTCTGGTAGAATTCAGCTATGAATCCCTCTGGTCCTGGACTTTTTTTGATTGTTAGGCTATTAATTACTGCCTCAGTTTCAGAACTTGTTATTGGTCTATTCAGGGATTCGACTTCTTTCTGGTTCACTCTTGGGAGGGTGTATGTTTCCAGGAATTCATCAACTTCTAGATTTTCTAGTTTATTTGCATAGAGGTGTTTATAAAGAAAAAAGTTGTGGTTATTATTTTTGGTATTTTAATCTTTCAGTCGTTCTACTCAGGATGTAAATGGTTTACACACTACAAAGTTATAATATTCTGTGTTTTTGTATACTCACTATTACCAGTAAGTTTTATACCTTCAGATGATTTCATATTGCTTAGTAACGTTCTTTTCTTTCAGATTGAAAAATTACCTTTAATATTTCTTATAGGACAGTTCTGGGTTGATGAAATTCCTCAGCTTTCATTTGTCTGGAAAAGTCTTATTTCTCCTTCATGTTTGAATGATGTACTTTTTTTTTCCAGATACACTGTTCTAGGATTTTTTTTAAGCCTTTTAAATATGTCATGCCATTCTCTCCTGCCATGTAAGATTTACATTGAAAAGTCCACTGCCAGACATGTTGGAGCTCCATTATATGTTATTTGTTTGTTTTCTCTTGCTGCTTTTAGAATCCTTTCTTTATCCTTGATCTTTGGGAATCTGATTATTAAATGCCTTGATGTAGTCTTGTTTGGTCTGTGTCTCCGTGGTATTCTATAATCTTTTTGTACTTGGATATTGATATCTTTCTCTAGGTTTGGAATGTTCTCTGTTATTATTCCTTTGAATAAACTTTCTACTCTTGTCTCTCTTTCTCTACCTCTTCTTTAAGACCAATAACTCTTAGATTTGCTCCATTGAGGCCATTTTCTAGATCTTGAAGGCATGCTTTATTTTTTTTTAAATTCTCTTTCTTTTGCCTCTCTGACTATATATTTTTAAATAGCAGGTCTTCAAGCTCACTAATTCTTTCTTCTGCTTGATCCATTCTGCTATTAACAGACTCTGATGTCTTCAGTATGTCAATTGCATTTTTCAACTCTAGAATTACTGGTTGATTCTTTTTAATTATTTTAATTTCTTTGTTAGATTTATCTGATGGAATTCTGAATTCCTTCTCTGTTGATAGGGTTTGGCTGTGTCCCCACCTAAATCTCACTTAGAGTTGAAACTCCCAGAATTCCCACATGTTGTGGGAGGAACCCAGTGGGAGGTGATTGAATTATGGTGATGAGTCTTTCCTGCTCTCTTCTTGGGATAGTGAATGAGCCTCATGAGATCTGATGGTTTTAAAAATGGGAGTTTCCCTGTACAAGCTCTCTCTTTGCCTCCTGCCATCCACATAAGATGTAACTTGCTCCTGCTTGCCTTCCACCACGATTGTGAGGCCTCCTCAGCCATGTAGAACTGTAAGTCCAGTAAACCTGTTTCTTTTGTAAATTGCCCAGTCTCAGGTAAGTCTTTATCAGCAGTGTGAAAAGAGACTACTACATCTGTGCTATCTTGAATTTCTTTGCGTTCCCTCAAAACAGCAATTTTGAATTCTCTGTCTGAAAGGTCACACATTTCTGTTTCTCCAGGATTGGTCCCTAGTGATTTATTTAGTGTGTTTGGTGAGGTCATGTGTTTCTGGATGGTCTGGATCCTTGTAGATGTTCATCAGTGTCTGGGCATTGAAGAGTTAGGTACTGATGGTGGTCTTCACTGTCTGGGCTTGTTGGGACCCATTCTTCTTGGTAGGCTTTCCAGGTTCAGAAAGGACTTGGGTGTTGGGATCTAAGTTTTGGTTACTCACTGCAGCCGTATCTGAATTAGGGGACACCCCAAAACCAGTAATGCTGTGGCTCTTGCAGACTTGTAGAAGTATCACCTTAGTGGTCTCCTATAATATCTGGAATGATTCTCTGGTTTACTAGGCAGAGACTCTTGTTCTCTCCCCTTGCTTTCTCCAAAACAGAGTTTCTCCTGTATTAAACTGCCTGGGGATGAGGGAGGGGTGACACAAGGCCCGCTGTGGCCACCACCACTAGGACTGTGCTGGGTCAGACTTAAAGCCAGCACAGCACTGAGTCTTGCTCAGAGCCTGTGGAAACCACTACATGGCTATTGCCTGTGTTCTTTCAAAACTCTAGGGCTTTACAGTCAACAGGTATCAAAGGCAGCCGGGCCTCTGTCCTTTCCTTCAGGATGGAAAGTTTCCCCCAGCCCAGATGTGTCCAGAGATGCTGTATGGCAGCCAGGGCCTTGAGTTCAGAAATTTTAGGTGTCCACCTTATTCTCTATTCTGCTGCATCTTAACTGGCATCCAAACAGCAAGAAAAAGTCTTTCCCACTCTTCCCTCCCCTTTCCACAAGCAGAGGAGTCTCTTCCTGTGGCCACCACCACCCTAGGCCTGCAGTGAGTACTACTGGCTAACAGCAATGTTTAGCCAATGTCCAGGCCCAAGTGCTCTTCAGTCAATTTGTGGTAAATTTGCCAAGCTTGAGACTCTCCCTTAAGGGAGAGTGAATTCCCCTCAGCCCAGAGCAGGGCCAGTAATGCTGTGTAAGCATCAAGTCCTGGACTTGGGGACCCCAAGAGCCTGTTTGGTGCTATTCCCCACTGTGACCAAGCTCTTATTTAGCTACAAGACCCAAGCCCCCTTTATTCTTCCTTTTTTCTCAAGCAGGAATCTCTCCCTGTAGCCACCAGAGCTGGGAATGTGTTGGATCACACCTGAAGCCAAATATGTCTGAGTCTTACTGGAGTCCCATGACAAGTAATATCTGACTATTGCTGCTGCTTATTCGGAGTCCAAGGCTCTTTAGTCAGCAAGCGATGAATCCTCCTAGAACTAGGTTCTTCCCTTCAAGGCAGTGGGTTCCTTTGTAGCCCAGAGCATGTCTCAAAATGTCGTCCATGAACTACGGCCTGGAATGGGGTTCTCAGCACTCTGCCTGGTGCCCTATCCTACTGTGGCTGTGTTGGTATTGACACTGTGAGACAAAGTTCTCTTTACTCTTTCCTCACCTCTCCTCAGATGGAGAGAAGGGATCTCTCCTGGAGCTGCAAGCTATACTTCCTGGGGTTGGCGGAGGTATGGTGCAAGTAGTACCTTTTATCTCACTATGTCACATACCTCCCCCCACCAAGTCTATTGGCTCTGAGCTCAGAAAAGCATCAGGACTTGACCAGGCATTGCAATCTTTTTGGCTTAGTATTTTGAGTTTATTTAGAACCCCAGAGCACTTTAGCACGTGGTGGTAAGGCTTGCCAGAACTCAGGTTCAACCACTGGAATGGGTGATTCCTCTCTGGCAAGGGCTGGTCTAAGTGCTCCCTCTGTGGGTGCTGGTTTAGTTTTGCCTGGCGTTGCTTCCCACTGTGACAGGGCATCACTGATTTCCAATGCAAAGTCCTCCTATCTCTGCATTCTCCTTCCCACAATACACAGACTCTCTCTCCTCCCTACCCAGCTGCTGTTAGAGGGTAGGGGAGAGGTAGCATCAGCAATTCAAGACTTTCTTTCCTACCCTCTTCACAGCCTCTTTCAGTGTATGAAGTTAAAACCAGGTCCTGTGATTGCTCACCTGATTTTTTGTTCTTATGAGGGTGCTTTTTTCTGTGGATAGTTGTTAAATTTGGTGTTCCTGTGGGGAGGACAGTCAGTGGTGGCTTCTATTCAGCCATCTTGCTCTGCCTCCTCCTCTACAGTAACATTGCCAGTGATCTAAAGATCTAAATTTTCAGATGTGTCACCGTAGCTGTTTACTATGTTTTAAAATGACCATATTTTAAAATAAAATGTAGATGCTATGGTTGGCCAAAGTTCGACTTGATTTGACTTTTTTCTGATTTGTGAATTTTTAAAGAAAAGGTCTCACCGAACTATAAAAATGCTATCAAGTTTAGTTACAAATTCAAGAAATTTCATTTCTTTAAAATGTATCTAATTCATAAATCCAGGTTGTTTGGAAATTCTCCTGTGTGTAGATGCAGGAGCTCTCTGGAAGCCCCATGTTGACTGGTGAGGGAGTGTCCCTCTGTAGCCTGTTCTAGCTGGAGCTGCCAGGCAGCACTTCTCATTTCGGATGTCATTGAACTCTCTTTTGACCATCTGCCTTGAAGCTCTGCCTCTCTGTCTTTCTTATCAGTCTCATGATTGAGTGGTTTAATATAGTTATTGTGAAATGTCTTCCCACTAAGCCAACAGTTCTTGGTAATTTGTACCATGTGCTGTCATCTATTTTGGAAATTTTAATTTGGTAAAATCCTCTGTGATGGAGTGCATATGAAAAAGCCGTACAAAAGAAGATTATACTGTATTGATTTCTCTGGATCTAATTGTTCTCTTGAGTGCTGGTGAATGACTTTTTCTTTCCCTCATACATACTTGTAACAATCCATAAAATTTTTAATAACATTTTATATGTAAATAATGCTGCTTTTTGTCTGACTGAAGACAGTATCAGCTTGAAATGCTAATTTTGTTGTATCACAGAAATTTGGTAGCTAGAATATTTTTAATCTCAAAGCAGTTTTTAGCCTCTCAAGAAACAGGTTAGTAGAAGAAACAGGGCATGCTTATTTTATCCACTAGAAGAGCATTTTCTATTTGTATTAAGATTATATAAAACTAACCAGTGAAAGCAGTTTATTTAAAAGACTATTTTTTTTAAAGTTAGTGCCAGTTAGTTTATGCCAACATAAACCCAAATAATTGATTCAGTTAACTGAGGCAAAAGTTAATAGTGTTTAGCTGGAAAAACTTGTTTGGGGGGTGGCCTGCTTTGGAGAAAGGGAGGAGTAATGTTAAATCCTTTTTTATGACTAGGATTTTAAATTAATTTTGAAGTCAGCTTCTTTGTAACAATGATGCTTTTTGTCTTAAAGACATTTAGCTCCCCAACTTCCTTTAGGTCACAATCATCTTAATGTGCCTTTTTATATCCCTTCAAATGTTCTCTCTGTCCTTCTGTTTTTTGGTTGATCTCCTGTTTATTTTTTATACAGTCTAACGGTGCAGGTATGCCTCATTTTATTTTATGTTGCTATATTGCACTTCTCAGATACTGCGTGTTTTACAAATTGAAGATTTTTGACAACCCTGCACTGGACAAATCTCTTGGTACCTTTTCCCCAACGGCATGTGGTCACTTGTCTCTTGCCACATGTTGGTAGCTCTTGCAATCTTCCAAACTTTTTCATTATTATTACATCTGTTATGGGTATCTGTGGTCACTGATCTTAGATGTTACTATTGCGATTGTTTTAGAGCATCATGAACCTTGCCCATATAAGATGTTGTGTGAATTCTGACTGTTCCACAACTGGCTGTTCCCCCATCTCTTTCCTTCTTCCTGGGCCTCACTATTTTTTGAGATCCAACATATTGAAATTAGGCCAATTAACAACCCTACAGTGGCCTCTAAGTATCCAAATGAAAGGAAGAGTTGCACCTCAGTAACTTTAAATCTAAAGTTAGAAATGATTAAGCTTAGTGAGGAAGGCACATTTGGAGTTGAGATAGGCCAAAAGCTAGGCCTCTTGTGCCAAGCAGTTAACCAAGCTGTAAATGCAAAGAAAAAGGTTCTTGAAGAAAATTAAAGTGCGACTCCAGTGAATACACAGATGATAAGAAAGGAAAAGAGCCTTATTGCTGATATGGAGAAAGTTTTAGTGGTCTATAGAAGATCAAATCAGCCATAATATTTCCTTAAGCCAAAACCTACTCCAGAGCAAGGTCCTAACTTGCTTAAATTTTATGAAGACTGAGAGAGATAAAGCAGTTGCAGAAGAAAAATTTGAAGTTAGCAGAGGTTGGTTCATGGGGTTTAAGGAAAGAAACCATCTTGACAACAGAAGTACAAGGTAAAGCAGCAAGTACTGATGGAGAAGGTATAGAAGGTCTAGCTAAGATAATTGATGAAGGCTACACTAAACAACAGAGATTTTTTTTTTCAATGTGGATGAAATAGCCTTATATTGGGAAAAGATGACATCTAGGACTTTCATAACTGGAGAGGAGATGCCAGTGTCTAGCTTCAAAGTTTAATAGAATAGGATGACTCTCTTGTTAGGGGCTAATGCAGCTGATGACTTCTAATGAAGTCAGTGCTCATTTGCCATTCCACAAATCCCAGGACATTTAAGAATTATGCTACGTCTACTCTGCCTGTGTTCTTTAAATGGAACAACAAAGTATGGGTGACAGCATATCTGTTTACAGTATGAATTACTGAGTATTTTAAGTCTGCTGTTGAGACTTACTGCTCAGAAAAAAAGACTTCTTTCAAAATATTACTGCTCATTGACAATGCACCTTATTACCCAAGAGCTCTGATAGAGAGGTACTAGGAATAAATGTTGTTTTCATGCCCACTAACACAACATCCATTCTGCAACCCATGGTCAAGGAATAATTTTGACTTTCAAGTCTTATTATTTAAGAAATACATTTTGTAAGGCTATCACTGCCATAGATAACAATTCCTCTGATGGATCTGGCAAGTCAATTAAAAATTTTCTGGAAAGGATTTACCATTCTAAATGCCATTAAGAACATTTGTGATTCATGGGAGGAGGTCAAAATATCAACATTGACAGGAGTTTGGAAGAAGCTGATTCCAACCTTCACGCACAAATTTGAGGAATTCAGAACTTTAGTGAAGGAAATAACTACAGACGTGGTGGAAATAACAAGAAAACTAGAATTAGAAGTGGAGTCTGAAGATGTGGCTGAATTCCAGCAATGTCATGGGAAAACTTGAATGAGAAGTTACTTCTTATGGATGAGTAAAGAAAGTGGTTTCTTGAGATAGAATCCACTCCTGGTGAAGATGCTGTGATTATTGTTGAAATGATAACAAAAGAGTTAGAATATTACATAAACTTAGCTAGTAATGCAGCAGCAGGGGTTGAGAGGATTGACTCCAATTTGAAAGAATTGCTATTCTAGGTAAAATGCTGTCAATCACCATTATGAATCAGCATTGCATGCTACAGAGAAACCTTTAGCAAAGGGAAGAATGAGCCAATGTAGGAAGCTTCATCACCTTATTTTAAGAAATTGCTACAATCACTCCAACCTGCATCAACAACCATCCTAATCAGTCAGTAACCATTGATATCAAGGTGAGACCCTCGACCAGCAAAAAGATGATGACTCACTGAAGGCTCAGATGATTGTTTGAAATTTTTTTTAATCAAAGTATTTTTAAAAAACACTATGTACATTTTTAACATATTGCAGTATAAATATTTTTATATGCACTAGGAAACCAAAAAGTTCATGTGACTTTATTGCAATATTTGCTTTATTGTGGTGGTTGGATATAATCGCAGTATCTCTGAGGTATACCTGTATTGCTCTTATAACTTAAGAATTTAGTTCCTTTATAATTAATGTGAGTACTAGTGTAGATGGAGTCATACACACCATTTTATTTTGTGCTTTCTACTTATTCCACTTTCTTTGGTTTCTCATCACCAGCCTTCTTTCTTGCTTTTCTTTAGATCAATTGAAATCTGTCTTTAAATCAATCTAAATATTTTTCTTACTGATTTCCCTTCTTTATATTTTGAAGTTATATATGCTATGCTATGTTTTTTTTAATGGTTACTCTAGCCATTTAAAGATATATAGTTAACAGAGTCTAAACTTATCTTCACTTACCTTGTAATTAACAAGACATGTTCATGCTGATAGCTTCCCATCAGTATATTTGTTTTTCTAGATCAATGCTTTAGTTTGGTTCCTATTTTATCTTTTCACATTAGACCTTATTTTGTTTAATAGAGTTAATTTTTTAGGATTAACCACTTACCAGTAGTTTTACTTACTATCCATTTTTACATCACATAGCTTCCATATATAGTTTTCCTTCTATCTGAAGTACATCTTTTAACATTTGTTTTACTGATGTTCTATTGGTTATAAATTCTCTATTTTTTTCTCTAAATGACTTAATTTTGTGCTTCATGAAAAATCAGTTTTCTGTGTGTATGCATTATTTTTAGCAGTTATATTCTTTCAGTACTTTGAAGCTACTGATTTTTTAAATTGCAGTTAACAAGTCTTACTAGTCTAATTCTTACTCTTTTGTTAAGTGATCTGTCTTTTCTCTGAGGATGCTTTTATAATTTTTTTCTTCTAGTGTTCTGAAGTTTTTTTTATTGTTAATTTACAAAATTCTGGGAAAGTTAGACTTCCTGAATCTAAGAACTGATATCCTTTAACAATCTTGGTCATTATCCCTTTGAATGTTGCCTTCTACTTATCTTCTGTATTAATTGCTTTGGAAGCTCCAATTAGACTTGTTATACTTTATCACCCAGTTCTTCCTTCTTCATATTCTTCATCTTCTTCTCTCTCTGTTCTACATTATAAAGAATATTTTTCAATCTCTCTGACAGTTCATCAGTCCTTTCTTTAGTTGTAAAAAATCTCAGATCTAGTCTATCTAATGGGTTTTCAGTAACAGATTAATAGATTTTTATTTCTTGACACTTTTGGCTTCTTTTCAAATTCGCTTCATTGTTCTATATAGTCTCTGTTTACTGTCCCTATTTTAAAAGTACCATTTAATTAAAAACATATTAAACAAAATTATTTTGTAGTTTATGTCTAGTTACCCCGAATTCAAAAATTTTTGCTACTTTGACTTCGCTGATTATTTTTTCTGTTGGGTGTCAACCCCTTGCCTTATTTCCTTGGGCATTTTGACTATACGATATTTATCTTTTGTTTTTGGAATTTTACCTGTGGCTATTTTTTGAAGCCTGGATTAGTGGTTATTCCTCAGGAGAAAAATTAGAACTGTTTTAGACGTATTCCTGGATTCCCTTCTCTCCCAGGGCACTGTGAATTAAATTTCACTAGAGGTTTTGTGAATTACATCTAATGCATGAATTTGAATAGAAAGGCATTAAGAAACTTTTTGTTTATAAATTCCTAGGTGAGACTTTTTTTTTTCTTTTTCTGTCCAATGCTAGTTTGAAAACAGATGTGTCTCTTATTTGCATGCCAACTTTATTGCTCATTAACCTTTATGCTCAGGGATAACCCTTGGAAATTATGTCCCCTCTTTTTTGGCTCTCTCATTAAATTTCTCTCTTCATCAGCCTCTAGGCTTATATTCTATTCCCACTTCTCTCCATAGTCTTCCAAGCAGAAGCTCAAAGGATCTGTATTTTAGCAAAGACAGTAAGGACAAAAGATGACCCTAGTGCTCACTTACCTCCTTAGATGTTTGCTGTATTTTTCTTCCTAGTCCTACAAGCTTAGCAATATGTTTCTAAGGTGAATTTTTATTGTTTTTATTAAGAGAATCATTTGAGGCGCCTTGTCTGCCATGCTCCCAGAAGCAGACACTTCTAATTTCTCTGTGCCCGCATCATGAAGAGAGTGAAGGAAACATTATTATCTTAGTGATATTCCACTTAGAGTTTATCCTTCTGTTTTAGTCCATTTTGTATTGCTATAAAAGAATATCTGGAATGACACACACTGGGGCCTATCAGAGCGTAGAGGGTGGGAGGAGAGAGAAGCTCAGAAAAGATAACTATTGGGTACTGGGCTTAACACCTGGGTGATAAAATAATCTGTACAACAAACCCCCATGATACAAGTTTACCTGTGTAACAAATCTGCGTATGTACTCCTGAACTTAAAATAGAAGTAACAAAAAAAAAAAAAGTTTTTTTTGTTGTGAATTTGCAAAACTTTGGGAAAGTTAGACTTCCTGAATGTAAGAACTTTAACAATCTTGGTCATTATCCCTTTGAATGTTGCCTTTACTCATCTTCTGTATTAATTGCTTTGGAGATTTATTTAGATCATGGTTCTGAAGGCTGAGAAGTTCAAGGGCATGACCCTGGCTTCTGGAGAGGGCTTTTGTGCTGGCTCAGTACATAGTGGAGAATATCAAAAAGACATGTGAAGAGAGAGGGAAATCTGGGGGCCGTGGCGGCTTTTTAACAACCCACTCTTGCAGGAGCTAATCCTTGCCTGTGAGAGCTAATCCAGTCTTGGAAGAGCGAGAACTCACTCACTACTGTGAGAAAAACACTAGACCATTCCTGAGGGATCTGCCCTCATAACTCGAATGCCTCTCACTTGGCCCCACCTCCCACTACCACCACCATACGGTGCTCAAATTTCAACATAGCTTTGGTAGATACAAACAAATCATATCCAAGCCATAGCACCTTTTCCTAATCAGTTCTCCACACACGGCCAGGTCATATGTGAGGAGGGGCCCAGAATGATTCCTTTCAGCTGTTGAATCAATTGTAAAATTTCCATGGTTAAACTCTTGACTAAATAATACTTTGTGATTACTTCCATTTTCATTAACCTTTCTTCCTGTGTGATCTCTAGGCAAAACACATTTGTCTGACATTTAGTAAACACTGAATAAATAAATAATGATTACCTTTTAAAAAATTTATATTTTTATTTATGTGTTATCCTTTATTCATTTTTAATTAACAAATAGAAATTATATGTATTTATAGTATCAACATGTTTTGATATGTGACTACATTTTGGAATAATTAAATGAGACTATCATGTTCATCACCTTAATACTTATCAATTTTTTTTGTGCTGAGAACAATTAAAATGTATTCTCTTAGGAATTTTTAAGTACACACTACATTATGATTATCTATTGTCACCATGCAGTACAACATATCTCAAGAACATGTTCCTGCAATCCAACTAAAATTTTGTATCCTTTGACTAACATCTCCCATCCTGTCTCCACCCCCAATACCTAGAAACCACCATTCTACCCTCTACTTCAATGAGTTTGACTTTTTTAAGTTTTACAGATAAGTGAGATCATGCAACACTTTTCTTTCTGTGTCTGGCTCATTTCCTTCACTATAATGTCCACTTGTTCATCCATATTGTTGAAAATGACAGAATTTTCCTCTTTTTAAAGGCTGAAGAGTATTTCATTCTTTATACATACAGTACCACATTTTTTTAATGCATTCAACTGTTAATGGACATTTAGGTTGATTCCATATGTTGACTATTGTGAATAATGTTGCAGTGAACATGGGAGTGCAGACGTCTTTAACATACTGGTTTCATTTCCTTTGGATCTATACAAAAGGAGGAATTGCCAGATCATATGATAGTCTACTTGTAATTTTTTGATAGACCTTCATACTGCTTTCTTAAGGGCTGTGCTAATTTGCAATCCCACCAACAATGTGTGAGGTTTTCTATTTCTCCACATCCTTGCCAACACTTGTTATTTTTTGCCTTTTTGATGAAAGCCAGTCTAGCAGATATAACGTGACAAAACCACATCTTATTATGGTTTTAGCTTGCATTTCCCTGTTGATTAGTGGTACTGGGAATTTTGTTTTTCATATACCTATTGGCCATTGGTATCTCTTCTTTTGAGAAATGTCTATTTAGGTCCTTTGCCCATTTTAAAATTGGGTTGTTTTCTTGCTATTGAGTTATTTGAACTCCTTATGTATTTTTGATATTAGCCCTTTTTCAGACATATAATTTGCAAATATTTTCAATTCTATTCTATAGGCTATGTCTTCACTCTGTTGACTGCTTTGCTATGCAGAAGATTGTTAGTTTGGTGCTATTCCATTTGGCTATTTTTGCTTGTGTTGCTTGTGCTTTTGGGGTCATAGCTAAGAAAACCTTTGCCGAGATCAGTGTCAAGAAACTTTTAAAAAATTTTTTTCTAGTTAGAACTGAAAGTAGTTTCAAGGTCCAGGCAGTAGACATTTAACAGGCTGTAGGTTGTCAGAGAAGTCCAGAACACACACAGACACACACACACACACTCTCTCACTCACTCACTCATGTATTTTGCTATAGGGATTAGGGATATAATTGCTATCACAGAAACAAATACTTCATAGTATATCAAAGTATAGTTGAAATCTTAGGGATTAAAACTTTTTCTAACTTCTCCATTTCATTTCCACTTTTCTTTCCAAACACTTTTCTCTAGGTCAGATTATCACAGCAGCCTCTTGATGGCTGCCAATATGTTAGGACTCCATTGTAATGAACAGCATTGCCGAAAATGGCTCAGTGCTTTAACTCCCTACCACCTTATGAAAAGTTTTTGCCTCTACCTTCCAGGAACCCATAGTAGCTTTTTGACTCTTGCTCATCCCTATACTGTGTCACTGCTTGCTCTCTTGGCATTCCTTTTTATTTATGTAGGCCGGATCCCGGCCTTACCTCTCTGTCCAGCCTTCCTGAGTCATGCCTGTTCCACCTGTGGGTCTCTCTGGTGTCCTCTGCACATCATCTCTGGGTGTTGCTTTTTGTCTCTTGTCTGTGTTTTGAAAGTCAGACCATATCTTCCTCCAGCTCCAGTGGCTCAGCAGTGGTCACCAGAACCAAGGCTGAATACATCTGCCTCCTTCCCTGTAGGATCTGGGTGACTGAGAAAGAGAGAGAAGACAGTTTGGGAAGACGAACACATTTGCCTTGTTCACTTCTCTTGTTCTCATTCCCGGCTCTCCTTCTAGGAACAGCAATTTTTCCTGGGATGTGCTAAGGGATTCCAGAACCTCAAAGCTGAGTTCTTTTCATTTCACTCTGCTGATAAAGCTTTAAAGACTCAACCAGAACTGAGGAAGCTCAAGCTTAAATAAACAGAGGATTATCTTGTCTCTACCCCCTGCCTTTTTTTTTTTAAGCTGGAAACTTTCTCTGACATTTTATGTCCTTATCTTAAATCTCTGAAGGTATTTTAAAAAGCTGTGCTCCATATTGACCATTTGTGATAGACAGATATGCTTTTTTTCTATTCATGGATTTATCAAATGTTTACTGAATGCACAACACCTTGTAGGCACTGTTTTGCACAGAAGAATAGTGCGAATATAACCAAGAAAAACAAACATAAATAATACCTTGGCTTTCCAGGAACTCACATTCTTGTGAGACAGACAAAAATCAATAAATACATCTATTAAGTGACTAATTATTAATTACTAATGATTGCTATGAAGAATAGAGCAGGCTAATGGGCTAAAGAGTGGTGACTGTGCGTTTGTGTGTGTGCATGTTGCCATATAAGTTAGCTAGAGACAGGGTCCCTCATAAGGTAACATTGGAGGGGAGATCTGAAATAGGTGAGGGACATGCGGATGGCCGCAGAGGAGTGTCCTTGGCAGAAGGAGCAACAAGGGTGAAGGCCTGGAGGAGGAAGCGTTTGGAGTAGAACAAGCAGGCCAGTGTGGCTGCATGCGGCAAGCAAGGGGGAGAGTGGCAGGACTGTGGTGAGAGAGGTAGAAAGGGTCAGATCGCCTGGGTCTGGAGGTCCAGGAAGCCTAGCACCATTTGTTTCACAGGATTTACATAATTTTTGTATTTAAATGATAGAAACATTTGTATACTGCCAGAACATTTTGATCTCATCGTACCCATCAGAGTTAGCTGAGAAGTTCACTGAAATAAAAAGTCATGGGCTTCACTCCAAGTCTAACTAAAAATTTCCAGTGGACTTGGGAATCCATATTTTTAGCAAGCTTCTCAGGTGATTCTTAGGTAGACGCATCAGCACTGCTCTATAGACTGGTATTTGAAGATCGCTGCAGATGATGAGAGTTTAAAAATCGCCTTTTGAATATAGCAGCTTTAAATGGAATCCATTGCAGGGAATATAAATGTATCCACATTCTGCCCTTTTAGATAATGGCTCTAATGGTTTATTAGGGAGTGTGGGTTGGTATGGTAGAAGAGGTATGTGGATCAAAAGAGCGCTGGAGCAGGAAGCTCAAAGTTGTAAACTAAGTCTAACTAAGGTTAAGTCTAACTAAGGTTAAGGTTTAACGGCTTGTTCCCATGATGCCAGCGGACATTTTGAACTTAACAAAGTATCACAGATTTCTCTGAGCCAGAGGGCCAACCGTCTTCAACATATTATCAGGGCCCTTGGAAGGCCCTGGTTGTAGTGAGCTTGCCAGCAGTAAAATATTTGTCATTCGTCTTTCTCATCCATTGATGGAAACAGTGCAAAGTACAATATGGCTTAAACCAAGATAACAACATAGAGGAGATGACTTGTTCCTGTAGTAGGTTGAATGGTGGTTCCCAAAGAGATATCTCTATGTCCTAACCCCTGGGGCTTCTGAGTATGACCTTATTTGAAAAAGGCTCCTTGCAGATGTAATTCAATTAAAGATCTTGAGATGAGATCATTCTGAATTATGCAGGTGGGCCCTAAATCCCATGACAAATGTGCTTAAAAGATACAGACTGACGAGGAGAAGGCACAGACACAGTGGACAAGGCCAGGTGAAGGGGGTGAGGCAAAGATGACAGTGATGCAGCCACCAACCAAGGTACACCTGGTACCACCAGAAGCTGGAAGAGACAAGGAAAATGTCTCCCCTTGAGCCTTCACAGGGAACATGGCCCTCCTGACATCTTCATTTTAGACTCCTGGTCTCTAGAACCCTGAGAGAGTAAATTACTGTCATTTTAAGCCACCAAATTTGCAGTAATTTGTTATGGCAGTCACAGGAAACTAATGCATTTTCCTCCACCCTCTAATGTTAATCTCATGGCAATAGCAGTACCTTTACCTTGGCTTGCTTCAATCTTTACACAATTGTGGTCATACACTTTTTCCTTTTGTCTTTGAGCAGTCTGTATCTTTTTATGTGCAATTTGAATTTGTAATGTTTTCCTTTTTATAGATCCAGAGCTTTTCCAGTTTCTTTTTTAGGATTTTTTTGTTTCATTTTGTCCAAAGACATACTTCTACCAGTTTGTTTCTAGAAACACACCTTTTATCAGTTTCCCTCATGGTTTTACACGGTGGCTAATGTCTACCATAAAACCCTTAAGAAAGGGACTGGGTTGCCTTTGACTATAGGGATATGGTTCTTTCATCCCTGGAGGACCAGAGACTCCAGTAGTTCTCTGAAGCCACTTACCTTTTACTGGAAATATTGTCAAATTATCAATGGAAGGACAGAAGCATTTGCAGAAATGCAGATGATGACAGTGTTTGGACTTGCTTGGGCCCTAGTTTGGCCATAGCTGGCACATACCTCTGTCCTAATTTTTCAGACTGACATTCATGGTGGCCAGATTTGGGCTCCAGCCACTCTTCCAACTTTCCAGACCCCTCTCCTGCAGCTCCCCTCTGCTTTGGTTCCATTGCTTCTCGTATCTAGACCATCCCTTCCCTCCTGTCTACGCACCAGAGTTCTGTTTATCCTAAACAGCCCATTGCAAGTCTCATTTTTCTAGGGAGATGATCTTGACTTCCCTTGGCTCCAGTGATCGCTCACTGGTCTGGACTAGCCTGTAACTATACAAATTTGGTTGGCATTGATACGGTTTCTTGGGTTGTGAACTTCCTTCTCACTCTAGATAGAGGCATACCTTGCCCTTTGTATCTCTCCTCCAGTGTCCCACGATGAGTGGGAGCTCCTCCTTGTGGATTGAGGCAAACCCTGTGATGACTCTTTCTCTGTTGCTTGAAAAAGGGCTAGTCATAAAGACAGATGGCAGCCCCACTTTCTAGTTGGATTCCAAACCTTGATGTTGTTCTGGGAATGCTTAATTGTTCTTCACGGATAGTTAAAGCCTGCTTAATTTGTTTTAGCACTAAATAACATCTCTGATTTGTAGGAGCTCAGTCAGGCAGCCAGCCATCAGGTAGACTGGGTAACTGGCAGTGGCAGCTCTCCACCAAAGCCTGGACCAACAGCAGCTCTATGGCTTAGACTTTCTTACTTGTCTTCCTGCCAGCAAGGGTGCTGTGGGTGCACCTACAATGACTTTCCGCCAGACTGGGTGCTGGGGAAATAGAAAACACCGAGATATTGTCCCTGTCCTGGAAGGCCTTGCTGTGTTGTCAGGCTCAACCCAGAGATTCAGGCTGATTGCCCCTGGACCATTCCCTGCTTGGGCAAGAGTGTGGATGCTCCCTGTCAGATGGGGTTAGGGTGGGACAGCATGGAGTCCTGGGTCACATCATGGTCTGGGCTGCAGAATTAGAGGGACTGACTTCCTCGCTATTTGACTTATGTGATGTAGATGTTCCTTACCCGGAGAATATAGAATTGCAATAGCTGCTTCCTGTGATGATGAGGAATAAATTAGATCATGGATTTAAAGCATCTGAAAGAAATGCAGTCAATGGCAAGCCTTCAATAAATAGCCACATCAAAATTATGGTGTTCTTACATCATAGCCTCTTGGTCTGTGCCAGCCCCTCCTCCCATCTGCCTGGCCTTTTGTACATTTTGTCTGTTACTCTCTCTGCCCTCCCCCATGGCTTGCCTGCTCAGATTGTTGAATCCATTCTCTCTCTTTCTATATATATTTTTTTAAAGAGATAGAGTCTCACTATGTTGCTCATGCTGCACTCAAACTTCTGGGCTCAAGGGATCCTCTCATGTCAGCCTCCTGAGTAGGTGGAACTACAGGTACATGCCACTGTGCACGGCTCTTGACCCTGTTCTTACCTCTCATAGCTGCATGCTCTGGTCCTAACTTCCTGGACTACCTTTTTCAGTTGGCATTATCTTGGTGACCGCTGCTTCTCTTCTGTCCAGAGTCCTGTCATCAAAAGGAAATTATGACACCTTTTTTTTCATTCCACTCCTTCAAGAGTCACATCATCATGAGAAAGGTACATCCACTTTAAAGTGAGAGAGCTTTGACTTAGTAGGGTTTGGATTCCTTGTCAATATTCAGGCACACCATCTCACAGCATCCTTAGAAAGGGAATAATTTTGCTCCATTCTGCCTTAAAAAATTACAGTTTAATACAATTTCTTTAATGTGTGTGAGCTAGTGATAAAAGTTCTAATCTCTGCAAAGCATGAGAAGAAGTGTTAATACAGCTTGGGAAAATACCTGCATGTCCTCAATTTCCTGGCACAAGCCTGTCCCTCGCCAGTGCAGAGCTTATCTCCAGAAGGCAGTGGATGCCAGAGTGACACTTTTTAGACCAAGCAATGGAATATATTTTTTCTTTGCTTGCACTTTCCTTTCAGTATTTTGAGGAGGCAGCGGGACTCTCAGAGGGGAAAAACTTGATTGGTTTGGATATCTCCTCCTTTCAAGTCCTTTCCTGCTTGCATTTCTTGCAGTTTTACTAGTCACTGGCTTTATAAGAGCATCCTAGGGAGGCTAATTTTGAGAGAAAAAAGGAAAATGCTTGAAAAGAACTTCCTGGAAGGAAATTACAGTATGTAGCTGGTGAGCTGGCCTCTTCAGTACCCAGTCATTATGGTCACTCTCTGTACGTCCTATTAGGTTACATGGATGGCCTTACTGAACCTATACATGGGTTCAGTAAGAGTAGGGGCCATGTCTTATTTATTTATGTGACCTCAGCACCTAGTCTATTTACTGGGGAGGCATGTTGAGAAAATGAATAAATGATTGAGTTGGAAATAGGTCTAAAAACAACCTTGTCTTTCATTTTCCTTGGCTTTCCCATGTAATTAGGTGTTAAGGTAGGTGTTTATTCACAGACTAAACATTCTTTGAGCATTTCCTGTGTGACAAACACTTTGCCAAATGCAGATAAATTAAAGGTAAGACAAAGCCCTTGCCCTGGAAGAACTTGTTATAAATTCTCCTGCTTTCCTCAAAACTATTCCAGATCTGTAGTGTTTTCCTTTAAAATATTTTTCTATTGGGGTTAAGATTTCAACATATGAATTTTGAGGGTCACAGACATTCAGTGTAATAGCAGTATTACTTACCTACAGTGACATTCACCCATGTTACGTGTATATTTGATAAATTTTGGAATTGTATGCTGTTTTGTAACCAGCACCAAAGTCAAGATATAGACTATGTCTCTTACTCTGAAACGTTCTTTTGAGTCTCTTGGGAGTTAACACCTCTCCCCATGCCTGGCCCCAAGAAACCACTGATTTGCTTTCTGTTACTTGAGTTTTGCCTTTTCTAGAAATTCATATATATGGAACATAGTTTACATAGTTTATTGTGTTTGCTTTATATCATTTAGCATAACGTTTTAGAGATTCTTCCATATTGTTGTATTAATATTTTGTTCCTTTTTATTGTTGAATAGTATTCTACAGTATAAATATGTCACAATTTGAAAATAATCTATTCTCTAGTAGGGAAACATTTAGGTTGCTTCCAATTTAGAGCAACTATAAACTATACTTCTATGAGCATGAGCATATACATCTTTGAACACGTTTTTATTTCTCTGTTGTGAATTCCTGGGTCATATGGTATGCGGTAAGTGTATTAAGACACTGACATTTTATTTTCCAAGTGGCCACAGCATTTTACATTTCCACCAGCAATGTATAAAAATTGTTCACATCCTTGCCAATATTTGGTATTATTTGTCTTTTTAGCTTTAGCCACTCTAGTGGGTTGTGGATGGTAATTTAGAGTGGTTTTATCTTTTGTCTTTATGACTAGTGATGTTGAGCTTTCTTCATGTGCTTTTTGGCTAGTCATATATCTTCCTTTGTAAAGTGTTTAAATCATTTGTACATTTTAATGTGTTGTTTGTTTTCCTATTACAGAGTTGTAAAAGTTATTTATAGATTCTAAATACAAGTTTTAAAAATTATGTCCTGTAAAAATTTTCTCCTGGTCTGTAGATTGCTTTTTTATTTTTTAAACTATGATTTGAAGAGCAAAAGGTTTTAAGCTTGATAGAGTTGTTCATTTTATTATTAGCTTTTTCTTGGTTTATGTATTTTTTTTTTGTCCTGGTTAAGAAATTTTGCTTAACCCAATGTCAAGGATCTTTTTCCTTTGTTTTATTCTAAAAGTTTACTATTTTTAGCTATTGATTTTACAAGGTTTAAAAGAGAAAATGAGAAGCCTGTTTATGCTCACAAGGATGACTATAATTGAAAAAAGGCTAAATAACAAGCATTGGTGAGATATGGAAAAATTGGAACCCTCAGATATTATTAATGGGAAAGTAAAATAATCAACTATTATGGAAATTGTTTGGCTGTTCCTCAAGAAGTTAAACATCGAATTACCGTATAACCTAGCAATTCCACTTCAGATATATGCCCAAAGAAATGAAAGCAGAGACTCAAACAGTTACTTGTGCCCCAGTGTTAATTACAACATTATTCATAATAGCCAAAAGGTGGGAACAACCAAAGTGTCCATCAAAGGATGAATGAACAAACAAAATGTGGTTTGTGCATACAGCGTAGTAGTATTCAGCAGTAAAAATGGAGTTCCGATGAATGCTATAACATGGATGAAGTTTAAAAACATTAAATAATCCAGACACAAAAGGACAAATATTATGTGATCCACTTATATGAGAGACCTAGAATAGTCAAATTCATAGAAACAGAAAGTAAAGTTTACCAGGGGGTCAGGGGAGGAAGGAATGGGAAGTTATTACTTAATAGTTATAGAATTTATCTTTGGGGTGATAAAAAGTTTGGGGAATAGATGGTGATAAAGGTTACTTGACATTGTGAATATAATTAATGCCACTGAACAGTATTCTTAAAAATGGTTAAAATGGCAAAGTATATATTATGTATATTTTACCACAACTGAAAAAAAGTAATAATACACCAAACAACATGAGTTTAATACAAATTAAATGGGTATACTTTTACAATTTGGTACTTTTAAATGGATGAATTACATGGCATGTGAATATATCTCACCAATTTTTTTTTTTAACAAAGCAAACCTATCTGGACTATACTTTTAGACACAGAGTGTATAAGCTAAGGGAAAAGGTGGATGTCCTTCACCATTTACCAGGCACAATGCACTTAGGGAATTCTTCTTTCTCCAAGGCCCCTAGTTTAAGAGGAATGCTGTTAAGCTCAAGTATGTTTCAGGGGGAGGGTCTTGGTAGAGTATCACATGACAAAGGTGAAGTGAACTGGAGATGATTGCAGTGACTGATAAGAGAAAGATTAGGGGACACATGAGCTTGCCTTAAATGTTGTCACATGGAAGAGCATTTAGAAAACTTATAGCAAAGAGAGAACTAATACACATGGGTGGGATCGTTAAGGAGGCAGATTTCAATGTAATAAGAGAACAAACGCCCTTGAGAGGTGGAGGGAGGCACTACCCCGTCGGACAACAGTGGACATTGTTGGGATTCCTACGAATCAGCCTGCAACTGAGTGTGATTCTAGTTAGAGGTATGTCATATAGATAGAAGGGTAGAGTCTAGTCCTGTAGGGACACTTGTTGAAAGCTGTGAGAGTCCCCATTAAACACGCTAATGTACAGGACAGGGATCTGGTGAAGGAGGGAAACTAAGGTGGAATCCTGCTTGCACTGGAGCAGCAGTGGTGGGGTTTAGAGGGAGACAGTGCCCGAAGTGTACTCCATTCCCAGGAGGGCTTGGATTTTGCCATAAGTCACCCCCACCCTCACAATCCACCACTTATGAAGGAAGGGCTGCTAGGAAGGGACAATGGGTCTCATACCATCTTGTCCAACTAAATTTCCTTTTATTTACCAGAGATTCTTAGAAGATGCCCTCTCTCTGTCTTTAATCATGGTCTCAGGCAAATTACTTTCCCTTTCTGAGCCTTTCTTTCTTTCCTTCTTTCTGTAAATTTGGGCTAATATTTCTCATCACTGTTGCTTCACGCCTGATAGACCTACTGAATGTGTTGTTGTCCTGGGTTTTTCTATTAGATTCTGACCTTGAGATCAGAGATCCGAGTCTCTTCTTTGGGAGATCACAGTATCCAATACACATCATTTCATGGAGGCTCTCGGAATCACTGACAACCTCCAAGAAGCTCATTTACTCCAGGGGAGTGGAGAAAGCTCTGTGAGGTTACCCAGTCCTACTACTCTTCCTGTGCCTTAGAGTTCCTCATAAAGAGACATCAAGAGGCTGACCATCTTCAGCTTAAACACTTCCAGTGAGAGGAAGCCCAAGCCCTCCAGAGACTGATGTTTGATCTTTGAAAGCACTGCATGAGCTTAAATAAGGGCACCTCAGCTTGCAGTGGTACCAATATTAGGATAACCGTGTTATTTCTCTGTAAACAAGACATTTTGATAGCAAAAGGGGTACTACTAATAATTATAGGAGGACAACAAATGTAGACTAGGGCTGTTCCAGGAAAATTGGGACATAAAGTTACTCTCACCATTAGAAAAGGGAAACTTTCGTATATTCAGCCAAAGAGTTTTCTCAGGATGAGGAAACTTTTAAAGAGGGTGGGCCTTAGCCCTGGATGTCCTAGATTTTCTCTGTATGTTAGTGTGTGTGGTGGGCTGGGGGTGTGAGGTGCAGGAGTAATCGAAGACTGCAACTGGGGCAGGAGCTGACAGCCCTCAAGAATATTCCTCCCACCACTCCCAGAGCAACCAGGCAGACATCCCCATGTCCTACAATGAAAATAACCCCATCATGGTGCCCTCTTCTCTATTGTCATTCATGAAGGAGGTTCCTTCTGGGAACAGCCGATTCTGAACTGCCCCACGGCAGCTGTATTTCACCAGCAGAAGGAAAGACAGTGGAATTATTATATCTACACAGATCTCTCCAGAACATCTGCCTCCTCCTGTCTCCACCACAACCTTCCAACTCCCCTTTCCATAAATTCAGAGGCTTGCAGAAGCATACAACTTTCTAGGAGGACCAGACAGTGTTGTATAGAGCTACTGCTTTTGCTAACGCTTCTTCAAGAAATTCTTGGTTTTACATTGTTTACACTTTTCCCCATTGTTTACTTTTTTTCCTGTACCCTCTTGAGAGTTGGCCTGACAATTTTGGAGAGCAGAGATTTTCAAGGAAACACCTTGTGTGCATTGCTTTCCCAGGGCTCCATCTGCTGTGTATTTACTCAGCCAGATGTGAAAGCCAAGTCCTCTCTCTGTCTCTCCCACCACCTGTGTCTTTTCAGTGCTCGGGGGTGGATGGGATGACACTCCAAAAAAGTCTGGGAAGACTTCTTTGTTGGTATCATCAAACAAAGTTTCCTTGGGGAACTAAGAAGCTGCAGTGAGTTTCCAAAGTATTCACATTACCTAATGTGATGTATCCTATGACCTGGAATGAGCACTGGAGAAATGATATGGACCCAGTTAACAGATGAAGAAGGTCACGTGAGTTTTCTAGACAGCAGTGTAGAAAAGTTCACAACTGAGATTTTGACCTCTGTCTTTTGACTCAAAGGCCACCACATCATACCAGTCTGTAAAATATTAATATCCTTTTCCATGTGTCTAGAAATTTGAAATCTCCCTAAAAGTCATGAGTTGTAACAAAATTATACTTGTGCCCCCAAAATTTATACACAAAAAATCAATAAGTAGCTTTAAAAACAAAAGCAAAAGAAAAAAATTGATAATTTAAGATTTCTACATCTTTTATTCGCAAATGCTCTGTGAGGCAGGCAGGGAAAATTCATATTATATGTCACTCCATCTAAGAACTGTGTCTGGTGAAAATACCCATTACTTCCTTGTACGTGGCCATTATCTCTAAATGAGCTTAAGTGGACACCTCAGGTTGCAATTGCACCAATATTTGGATAACCATATCATTTATCATTAAACAAGATGTTTGATAGAAAAAGGGGCACCACTAAACCTGTGACTCCTGTGACTCTTTGCCTAGAAGATGTAAACGATGTATAGTGCTAGTCTATAGGTTGTAGTACACTCAGTCAATGTAATGCAAGGCTTATTCATCTGGTAAGCCTTCTTTGTTGTGATAGATATTACTAAAGCTCATCAGGACATCAGTATTTCTGACTCTCCTCCTTTTCCCGGCACATGGGTGTCCACATTTCCCAACTCCCCTGCATGAGCTAGAATGGGAAGTGATATGTGTCATTTCTGAGTGGAAGCACTTAAGAGCAGGGACACAAGTCTCCCGCTGTGCCCGTCGTGGAGGCAGGTGTTGGAACAGAGGTGCCACAAGAATGCCAGGGATGCTGAGCCACCTTCTGTTACAGCTACCTGAAGAGCTACCAGACCCACAGTAGGCTTCCTGTGGATGAGAAAAAAGCTTTTGTTGCGTTAAGCAGTTGAACTTTGTTGGTGTTTGTTGCCACCTGACTCATTCATTCATTTCTTGTCTTCACCATGACAGGAGTTTTCGGTCAACCCCAGAGGCTTCTGGGTTCCTGGGGCTGTTGTGGAGTTGCCATGAAGGAGGGAAGGAGGTGTCCAAGGGCAAATGAGATGGCAGGTTCTCCTCCAACCAGCCTTTCACTTTTATCTCATCTATATATTGGGGTCCCCAGGAAGAATACTTTTGAAAGCAAAGTTCAATTTCTAAAAATCCTATTTGAGAGTCACTGCATTATCATAATAATTTCCTCTTAACTCTGCCTTTCTGAAGCCACTAGGATTTTCTTCCATCCTTGACTTGATGACCCAGGTTGCATCTGTGTTTTTATTAGAAGCAAGACTTCAACCCTTTGGAGTTTAAAGCCCACCCTGATACCACACTGACTATCCTCATCTCATCTGCATTCTCTGCCTTGGCTTCTTGGTCCAGTACTTCCTGTGTCGTTGCAGGGCAGTGGGGCTGGAAGCAGGGAGGAGTGGAGATCAGGGAGAGTCGGGAGAGACCCGGGATCGAGACTTGGATTTGAGGAGGGAGATTAGTGGAATGATGTCTTTAGTATAAAGTTATAGAAGTTTGGAGTTGCCTAGGGGGAATAGCACATTGCACACAGGGCACCTGGAGTGCACTTTCATATTCACACTTCATTCAATGAAACAGGGCTCTTAGGAAGCCCCATGTGCCAGTTCCTCTCTGGACTTCACACCTTCTGTTTGGAGGTGTGGGTCTGGGAGGGTGGAAGGGAAGGGATGAGTAGTGGCTCTAATTAGCTCTAGATCACAACAAGCCACAGCCCCGCCTCTTTTCAAGGGAACAATAACCAGAACCAGAGGACAATAGAACTTTGTCGTGTGTGTCCTGAGGTGGAGGAGGTAGCTGTGTTCTCCTTTGCTCCTTGGGTGGCTGCAATGTCATCATTGACTCAGAGCTAGCACTGTCACTGAAGGCGCCGGAAATACACAGGATTAGCTCTGTCCTTCCCGTCATCTTCTGCTTAGCATTTGCTGGATTATCATTAGGTCCTTTGAATGAACAAAGAAGTAACTAGATGGGAGGGGGTATAAAATGGGATAAGACTGGGTTTCTGACATGAATCCCACAATGTAGTCTTCATACAGGCTGAGAATAACATGGCACAGAGGCTTTTACAGAAGCGTTATTTGTGTATGGCACTGCAAGCTGCAACCCCACTTTCTGATCTGGCTTGACAGCAAGTGCTTCGTGTACATCTTGGAATAATCTCCCAGTGCAAGCAAAGAGTCTGGCTGCAGGAAGAAGCTATGATGAACATTCACCTAAAGAACGGAGCAAAAACCTCACTGTTGGACTGTTTCATTTTTCTGCTTACAGGTCAGCTGTTGGTCCCGGCCTCACATACAGACACACACTTTTTGAGAGTATACGAGCCATGACTAGGTAATGTCACTGGTTGTCTTAATAACTGTCTTCAGTCATTAAGATGCCTGAATTGGATTTATCACCAACGATCAGATCGATTACTTGATGTTCAATTGCAATCTAAGTCTTTCACTCTTTCTGTACCTCCACTTCAGTTATTTCATTAAGATGGATGGGCTGGTAATGCCACCCCTGGGGGAGGTCGGGCTAGAGAGTTCTGCCTGAATGGAGCCTTAGGGATGAAAGTAAACTGAGCACACAGGGGCAAAGGAACAGAGAAACGGGATTCTCTGTTCACCTCCCCTGCTGCACAGGGAGCCACTCGGTCTGTGGCTGGTGGTGACAGCTCACAGGGGCTGCGGGCGCTCACGCAGGACTCCCCTCACAGGGTGTGCATTTGCTGAGCATCAACATGGTTTCATGGAGGGCATGGAGATCTTTAGAGCTGTTTGTCCCAGACCTGGCCTTCTTAAACTTCATCTTTGTTACAATACGGGTCTCGGTCCGTCCTAGTAGGTCCATCTCTGCTGTGATTGGGAACAGACTTCAGTGGAAAAACTAAAATGTTCTTCAGGTCAGTGGCCTGTACCTGTGGGTCCTGGTGAACCTCCTGGAGCAATTGCAATAAAACAGTGCAGGGAATAAACAGCTCCTGACCTCTTCTGTTTTGTAATGATTGGCATCCACCAGCTTGGTGTTCTAGCAAGGTCTTTGCCTACTGCTGGCCTTGCAGCACTCTGACTCATCCTCAGCCCACCTACCTCTGCTGCGGCACCCTGTGGACCCTTGCTGTGCAGCTAATTCATGACACTGTTGCTCCCACCCTGCAGGATGCTACATGGAGCCAAGAGGCTCCATGCTCCCCAATCAAACACAGTCCTGCTCTTGCATGCATTTGTCACACTGAGTGTCCCCTTCACTCTAACTTACTTGATGATTCCAGCCTTTGGCAGTCTGGGGGGTAGTTTTGGGGGCCTTGGCCACCCCAAGAAGACACCACCTGTGTCTCCAGGAATTTAAGTAGAACATTTCCAGCTTCTTTGCAGAACAGCTTCACTCAAGAGTAGCCCTGGGCTCTATGGGTCTATTCAGGCCTTTTATTCCCAAACAGCTGGCCCCCCTGCACTGCGCCCTGCATGGTGACATGCTTCTGGGCACCTTTGGATGTTAGAGGCAGACTTTCATTCACAGTATAATTTAAAACTTTGTCTGGATATCATAGTTCTCATTGTTCCTTTACTGGAATCCATAGTGGGGCAACTCTGGGTGAATAACCTGCCTGGCCCTGCCTGGGACCCCAGGCACACTCCCTTAGCACAGGGCCCTGTGGGTGGCAAACAGGCCAGGCCAATGTGCTGGACCTTTCTTGGGAAGTGGAACCTGGCTACTCCCACCTGTGGTCCTTGACTTATCAGTTCATTCTATTCAGTTATAGACAGATCTCTTTTTTTTTTTTTTAAGGAAGAAAGTGTTTAATCTTTATGATTCTAATTCTTTCACTCCAGAGCCTGAAAATATTGATTGCCAAAAGCCATTTGATGCTCACGAAACCTATAGAACTTTTTAATGAGCTGCTAAAAGTCTTTATTTTTTTTTTTAACCCACAAAGATTGTGTTTTACTGAATCTGAACAGCCAGGCTTCTTTAAGAAAGGTTAGAAGGTTGTTTGAACTGAGATTTTCCTCAGGTTGAGGAGGGAGATGGTTGCTTTACATGGGAAGAAGCAGGAGAAACCCTCCGTCTCTGGGCCAAGGGGCTGGTAATAATTAGGGCAGATTCCTGTATCTGCTACCTGTAAGTGTGTTACATGTATGTCATCCCATAGAGCCCTCCTGACACCACCAGCAACCAGGAGTAGGGAGACTGTCACCAGATGGAGACTTGACAGCCCCTGACCATACATGCAATTTCAATTTCTCTGATTGAAGTGATACAGAAATCCAGTTCCTCTTGTCTCATGGTTCCAGTCTTATAAATAGCTGTTTTTTCGTTTTTTTTTTTTTTTTTTTTTTTTTTCTGAAAAATAGTCAGCAGAGTTTTAGAGAAGGTAGGCCACAAAGAAGGCTTGGGTTTCACCAGCCTTGATAGTTTCCAGCCACGTGACCTTGGCCTTGGACAAGGCAGTTTCTGTTTCTGAGGCTCGTTTATTCACAGCACAATTCCTGAGTGTCTTCCACTGCAGGAACTGTGCCGTGTTCTGTATAGCTGCTTGGCAATATGATGATCATGACAGTTCTCATGGCAGCTACCACTTACTGAGCTTGTCCTATGTTTTAGGCACTGGGCTGTTTTATATGCAACTTTTCATTCGGTTCTTCCATAGCTCGTTAAGATAAGCAGTGTCAACATGGGGAAACTAAGGCTAAGAGGATTGAATTAACTTTCTTAACAGTCACACAGCTTATAAATGACATAGCAGAGACAAACTCAGTTCTGCTAGACTTCAAAGCCCATGTTATAACCACCAGGTCACCAAGATGACTCATGTGGTAATCCTTTGTGCACGGGTTAGAGCTTAGAGGAGAGATTAAACCTCTGTGTAACTACGGTCGGTGTCCTTAGAAAAATATTAACTTATCAGACAACAGATACTAAGATACCAAGAATTCAGACTACAGAGCAATTGTTTCCAGCTATGGGGATCAAGGAGGACTTTGTAGAGAAGTTATTATTTAACTTGGAAACCTGGTTATCATTTGTGAATGAGATAGGTGTGCAGGTATTGGCTAGAAAGGGGCCCCTTTCATTCTGGGTGTTCTAGCAAGTGCTATGCTAGAAATTGGTATGGGGCAGAATAGAGGTATGGGGGAAGAAAGGGTTGGTTCTGTCTGGCATCTAGCATAATATATTCTTAGTCAAGGTAAGCATATGAATTTAAATATGTATGCCATCTACATCTATCTATACCTTCATTCCTGTATCTATAGTTCATCCATCTTATAGGGCTTAATTTCACCCTGGGAATATGCCCCTCACGTGAAGACATGAATATATACTGTGATGTTTTCCACAGCAGTGTGTGTGTGTGTGTGTGTGTGTGTGTGTGTCAGTGTCAGGGTCTGGGAGAGCAGAGAGCATGATACACAGATGCACACTGCTGCTGACCATGATGCAGGTAGAAGCTCACAGAGCAGCATGCATGCACCTTAAAAGCATAGTGCTGAATTGGGGGGGGGAAGATATGTAATTCAATGCTATTTAAGTAAAAAAAATGTATGTACCCCAAATCATAATGCATATTTTATAAGGGTATTTACAGATGAAAAGTTAAACACTAAACACATAGATCTGACTGCCTGTGGATGGGGGATAGGAATGAAGAATGAGAATAAAAGGGATAGCTAATTAAATCAAGGATTAGCCCAAATCAAGGATGATAATGTGTCATGAACTAAGGGACATAACTTATTCACCCTTGTGAGATTCATTCCTTCCACTCACACCTGGCTAGGATAGGAGGGGCATCAGGAAAGCCTGCACCCTGTTGGCAGGTCAGGTGTCCACTGTCACAGGTGTCCACTGTGTGTGCAAAGAACTCCGTGATCTTCGGACATGGCTCTGCTCCCAAGATCTAGACAATATGAGCAACAAATAGACCCAGGATCTTGGAGACTGAATACAACAAAGAAGAGTCTGACCTGCAGGTTATCTGCATGTGTTGAGTCAGAGAGAAAAAAGTCCTCACCTGAAGGAGAGGAGCGGAGGTGGGAAGTTCTCAGAGAGGGGAAAGTGGGACAGAGACAGAGCCTGGGGAGTCTGTGCGCAGAGCACGTGCACTACGCAGGAGGATGGAGGAGAAGAGAAAACATGACACCAAGGGGGCTGGGTAGTAAGTCAGAGAATGCTGCCTTTCTACGAAGCTTCCAGTGTGTTGCTCAAGCAGAGGTGGCCCCTTAAAGAGGTTGCTCCAGGACAAACACTGCATGCATTGGCCCAGGATCCAGAGGATAAAATTGTCCAGTGATCATGAATGTATCATCATTTGGCCTGAAATTAGTTTCCATGCTTTGCTAACCTAAAGGAAGTCAAAGATTCACTGACATCATGCAGGGCGGAAGTGTATAGTGGGGACAGTATTCTTTAGTCACATCTTTCTCTGCCATATGAATGGTCAAGTTTTCCCTCTAGGTAGTTAAGCCACCCAGCTAGCCGGGTGGTTCACCTCAGATAACAACACCAGCTCATTGGACAGCTCCCTCAAAAACCAGTCTGACGGGCAGGTTCTTAAGTTGACTTCTGAGTTTTCTTTTTCCACAAGTGAAATTATAACTGCTTTTTGTGTTTCCTCATAGCTCTCATCTCTTTTCCTTAAAGGAAAATGCACTCAATAACAAAGGCAGGAGGATGCTGGCATATTCAGTATCAGCAACCGAGAGACTAGTAGGTGGTGAGGTCAGTGAGGAAGGGCCAAGAAGATCACACAGGAGATGGTGGCCCCTGCAAGATGTTGGATTTCGTCTGAGTGAGATGGAGCGAGAATGTAGGGTTTGGATCAGAGGAGTGACGTGATTTGACCTGGGATTTAAATGAATTTTGGAAAACAGGGACCATGTCTTAGTCACTTTTGTGATGCTAGTCTCAGAAAATTCTTTGGCACCTGAGAAATGCTTAACAAATATGAGCAGAATGGTTGAACATTGCTAAAAACAAGCAAAAAAAAAAGAAAGAAAAGCCACTGTGCCAGGTCATTGATAAGAGCACAAGTTGTATTTGAGGGAGAAGATAAAAAGATTTATTGTATTTAATATTTTAAAGTCTTAATGTTTACATTCTGTCCAGGACTTAAATGCCCACATGCCAATACAATAGCTCATCCTCCAGAGGGTATCCAATGAAAGCTATTTTTTTCTATCATAATGATAAAACTTCGTACAGCTCAAGAGTCTCTGTGTCTACCTTGCACCTCTACCTGGCCAGGACTGACTGGCTTTCAACAGTTTAGTTTCAATCTTCAGGTTGTGAGAAATATGAAGCAAATTCAGATGCGAATTGTATTGGTAATCCAGACCATTATTATAATCCGTAGGAAATCATGGAGCCAAAGGAGCTTTTCCATTGAGCAACAAAAAAGCGTTTACCCTCTATCCCCAGTTGACATACTTTCATGGAGAACTTGTCTTTGATCTGCCGTCTTTGTTTTTTGTTTAGGATGGGTTTGTTTCTTCATTCATCAAGGCTGTGAGCTCACTGAAGACAAACTTCAGGAAGGAAAGCAAATGAAATTCTGATTGGCAGTTCTAGAACTGCCCTTTTCAAAAGGGTCCTAAGTACTTTGGTGGGAGTCTAGCTGGGGAGTTTGCAAAAGGGGTAGCCTGGAGCTTAGAGATTTAAATTTAAACATAAAAGTTTCTGCCTTGTCTTTACTACCCATCAGCTGATGACCTTGGGCAAGGCAATTCATCTCTTAGCACAAAGGGTGACAGAAGCATTCACTGAAATCCATTCATGGGCTCACACTAGGCCAGGTGCTAACAATGCATGATAGTCTAACCCTTATCACAACATTGTGAGTTGAATATATCTCCTTCTTACAGGAAAGGCAACAGAGCCACAAAGAGCTTCAATAACTGGCTCAAAGACACATGGCTGATGAGTATTGAAACTAGAATCAGCATGTTTTCAAAGACCACACACTTTCCCTGCCTCCTTCTGAATCTGGGCTTATTCCTCTGTAAGATGAGTTCCTTAGTTATCCTTCAAGGTCTTTCCAGCTTCAAAAATTTGTGATTGAGTGAGGTTGGATTCTGACAGCACAAGAATTCATTATATAGTGCTGGAACTCAACTGAGTTCATAGCAACCCTTCTCTTTCTTCTAACCAAGACTTTCCATTCATAAAGGCTGGTCCCCACCTCCAACATGACACCACAGCCTCACTCACTCCTCATCAGTCTTTGTACCACACTAGAAATTCTTGCTTTCATCTCCTCAACTTGCTCATTTGCCTTTCTCCTTCTGCAGAAACCTCTTTCTCTTCTTCTCCTCACCTATGTTTTTCCCTCCTCCAACATAGCTCTCTGAAAAACTTACCTTCTCTTTTTCCAGGCATATCTCATTTCTATCTGAAAGCTTTCCTGGTTAAATAAACAATTTGAATGGGTTTGGAAAAGTCACTTCACTCTGCACTTAGTTTTCATTTGTGAAATGAGACCACTGCATTACATGGTCTTCCTAGGCCCTTCCAGTGCCAAAATTCTGTGATTACAAATACATCTCGAATGTCTTTCTTTCGCCTGTATTTTCTCAGCAGCCGTGGGCTTTGTTTCTACATTAGGTCAATGTGCAGTCTCTGTCATACTTTGTTCTTATTCCTGGGTTCTTGCTATATGCAGCATTTAGGTAGTTCTAAATGAACTGCAAACTCTTGAAGAAACCTCGTGACTTCCTTCTTCCTAACCCTCCACACCTATCCCTGGCACACAAGACTAATCCACAAACTCAGGAGTTATTCAAATAATGTCATCAACTGTTGGACAGATGGCAAATCCCATCCACAGCCTTGTTTTTCCTGGTGTCCCTGTCATATTCTCAACATTCAGCTTTTTCAGAAATATCTCTAGTTACTCATTAGTCTGGGAATTAGGTCTTAGCTATGGCCTATTCTACGAATCGCTCTTTCAGTAGAAATTAACTGAATCTGTGTCTATGCCCTTAATAGAGAGAAATTTAGATGAAATTGTCCCCTTGTGATATCCTCTGAATTTCAGAAGTGAAATTTGGGTCTACTCAGTCTGAGGGAATGCATAACACTTTCAGAGTTATCAGGAACCTGTCAGAACCATTATGGTTCGATATAAGTGTTTTTCTAAATGCTGCTATTCATGGAGTCTGATGTTTGTATTGGAGTGGTAGAAGACAATATTTATGTAGTCATTCACTCAAACATCATTTTATTGAGCACTTACTATTTGTCAGATAGTGGGGTAAAAGGATAAGTAAAACTTGGTTTTTGCCCTTAAGAGGTATTTAGGAAAAAAGGAAATGGGTACTAAAACAATTACTGTAATGCATGGAGATACACTGTTATATATAAGAGTATATACAGATAGGGAGGGTCTCCAGAGGTGATAGAGTCTAATCAACTTGAGCAATCAATCTGTTTTACGGCCTCCTGCCCTGCAGCCTGTGGGGAATGCAGTCACCTTGTGGGTTTTTAAACCAGCTCCTGACAGACCCTGGCAATTTAGAGATGAACCCGAGTGAACTTTCCTCATTACCATGCCAAAGTCTCCGCTCTGTGAGGAGCTATACCTTCATTGCCATGACATGCAACCCATGCACTGGCATGATGAATCACCATGTCTATGCAACTGGGACCCCTCCTCTACCTGCCATGATGCACCCTCTCCCTTCTCCATTGCCCCATAAAACCCTCCTGTCACCTGCCCTGCAGGAGACACTGCTTTGAAGAACACTCCTAGTGTCCTTCTTACTTACACTAAGTAATAAAATTCTTATTGATCAAAACCTGCATTCTCATAGAGTTACTCACCAGCTGAACACATTTTTATTGAGGGTAACAGAGGTCCTGAAGAGCTAGGAATTGGATATAACCAGAGGCATCACAGATGATGCCACAGAGTATGTGAATTTAGGGCTAAACTTTAGTAAGACTTGGCAGCAAAAGGCGGAAGGCATTTCAGGGAGAGGAACACCCAAAGGCACAGGGCAAGTATGGAACATGAGGGCATGGGTGAAGGGACTGGTGAAAATCACATTAAAAGGTAAGCAGGGGCCAGATAGTGAAAGGCTTTCAATGTCCTACCGAGGAAGCTCTATGCCAGTGGCGCTCCGGCTGTAGTGGGCTGAAGGCTTATACAGGGACTTGACTGAACATGTAGATTTCGGGGACCTACTGACTTGATTCAGCTGGCTTGAAGTGGAGCTTAGAAATCTGCATTGTAAGCCAGCCTCCTGGATGATTCTGATGAAGGCAGTCTGCTAATAATCTTGTGCAGACCTTGTTGTTGGCAGTGGAAAATACGAAGAGTGACATACAGCCTCGTACTGGGGCTTAGAAAGACAAGTCTAGCAGGTGAGTATGGCAGCTGAGTTGAGAAAGAAAGGCTCATCGTGGCGTGGTCAGTTTGCATTTTGTTGTGATGGTTCACGAGAAATGCCCAATGCCTGAACTGTGGCAGCAGACAGTGGTAATGCAGAGACAGAAGTGAGAACTCTTGCAGAGGGAGAATCCTCAGAATTCAGCAAATGAATGGAAGTTGAGTAGAGGGGGGAGAATCCCAGGTGCATTTAGCAGTTCTCACAGGAGTAATTAGGGTCTAGTGCCATTAACACAAAGTAAAATGTGTTTGAGGGAGAAGATAAAAAGATTGGATTGGGGCATATTGAGATTTTGGTGTCAGTAGAAGCTAGAAATAGAGATTTAATTCAGGTTTTCTCCAGGTTTGCTTTTGTGGAATATGAATATGCGTAGGGGATAGTTGAAACTGGAATTCTATGAGATAAAGTGCTAACTTTGGGATAGAGACCAGAGAAAGTCAAAGACAGTGCCTGAGGCACATTTGCCTTTAAGGGAAGAGAAGATAGGGCAGGACCTGTGACTAATATAGGTGAATGGAATCTCACCTAAATTAAGGGGAGGTGATAATTTAACTGAGAGCTTTTCCAACATCAGGCTGGGACTGAGGCACGGGTTGCCCCCTAGAGGCAAGGAGGAGACTTGTGGGGAAGAGCCAGGTGAGCTGAAAGGCAGAGGGGAAAGTCCACACACGCAGATGAGGACTAAGAAGTGGATAATGGGTGTGTCAGTATATGCGTGTGTGTGTGTGTGCGTGCACATACATGTGCATGCGTGTGTGCACCTGGGTGTATGTGTGGGCATGAAATTTGTGTTCATTATGTGCTACATATGTAAGTAAGAGCCTTCTTTGTGACAGGCATCTGATAGTCCTGTGAGTGAGGTGGGGGAATAGTAGCCAAAGTATGCAGAACACCAAGAGGTCAGGAGTCAAAGAGCAGGGAAGGTATGGGCCAGAAGCTGTGGGGCGGGGCTGGAGGGACTCCAGGGAGTGGCTGGCACCGACACACACTGGCAGACAGAGGGAAATTGAACATGGCCAGAATGAGACTCACAGCAGAAGACACAGTGCCAAATGCAGCAGAGGGATTTAAAAAACTGAGAAGTGGCCTGGAGATTGCCCTTTTTTGGAAGGTTATTGGTGACCTTTGACAGGGTGGTTTCTGTGGGGTCTGATTGAAGAGTGAACGGAGGGTGAGAAGGTGGTTTGAGCAAAGGGAAGGAGAAAGTCAGTGATTCTGAAGCTGGAAGCGGTGATGATATGAGATGAGGCCGTTTTGCCCATTAAGCATATTGGTGCATCTTGGGGACTTAAAAAAGATTTGCTTTGGACAACTTGTACTTCAAAAATTAGTCTTTTTCCTAAGAGGATAATAAAACTTAAAAGTGCCATTACGTGTTTTTCTGCAATATTTAAATAGCTTTTGATCCTGTCTGTTGTTAACAGTTGCTTCTCCAGGAATTTTAGGCCATTGGCAATAAACCAAGTAAATGTTCTAACATAGAAAATAAAATTGCCCTTTACTACTGAAGTGTTTTTTGTAAATAGCTCTCTCATGTTAATGCAGACTCAGTGGGTGTATGTGTGTGTGTATGTGTGTTCACACACAAGTGTAGATGTAGGATGTCTGTGTGTTCATTTAATCAACTAGTATTTTTTACCTTCTATATGTCAGGCAGTGTAGGTGCTGAGCATATACTAGTGAACAGAAAAGCTACGATTAAGCCGATTATTACAGTGAGTTATGTAAGCGCATGGGCAAATCCTTTCATATTGTGCTGGCAAGGGAGAAGGACTACTCAGGAAAATAGGGTGATTGAATGGGCCAAAAAAATTTTTAAAAATCAAGATGCCATCTATTTCTACATAAAGATGATCTTATGCAGCGATGTGCTGGTAAACTAGCCCTTTGGGAGGTGCAGGGAGAGCCCTGATACGTAGCATTTACCAGTGACTGTGATGTAAATATTTTCCCCCGGGGCTGATTTCAAACCTCCAACTTGATGTCAATGAATGAAGCTGAAGGAAGAGATGTACACAATTGGCTGTAGCAAACCAGCATGAGCCAGCTCCAGCACACCACTAACCCTTTGTGTAGGCAGAAGAACAATGATTTCTTTCATTTATGGAGCTGTTTGAAGTTAACCAGATGCTTTGACATATTTTTCTTTACCTGCACATCACCCTGAGTGTGATGTTAGAGGACGTGATTTGAAGAATATGGAAAATCTTTTTGGCTAGCCACAAAGCCTTACATTACCACGGAGGTAACTCTCTTTAGTATAATATTCATGAATGAAGATCATGTCTTTTAAATAACAAAATACAAGATACATAAATGCTGTTAACCCAGGGTAAGACAAGAAAGATCTCAATTACAGGATACCATTAGAGAAAGAATTCCCAAAAGAAGCCAGAGAGAAGGAGGGTGGGTAGATATATAAGGAAAATGTTCAAAAGAGAGATCCAAGGGTATTAAAGACATTTTTTCTATGTCATAATTTTGCTTAGGATATGCCCTACTCCAAGATCATAGATCTTAGCAAAGATAGTTTATGCTCCATTATCTGCTCTAATGGAAGAAAATTGGACAGTATAATTCAAGACAATGAACAACCTTGAAAGATATACACAATTGGATTTTTAGAGAAGATAATGACTATTTCCTGGTATCTGTAGCATCCTGTGAATGGTTTACCTATTCTCCTTCTGAGCTTAAAGAATCTACTCATGACAAAGCATACTGCAGGAAATTGACAAATGTCACATAATTACTACCAATCTAAACTTTGTTGTACAAATGAGTGCGGGATTGGAGTGGTTATATTTCCTTATAAACAATTTAATGAAGTATCATTTTAGAGTTAGTTCTAATTAAAAGACTAAAAAAAACCTCTCATCCTATTGTCCTAGAAATGAAAATACTTTTCTGACAGAGACATAGTTTGATTGTAAAGTTTAAAGTGCACTCTGTGTGTGTGTGTGTGTGTGTGTGTACATGCGCGCACACACGCAGAACTTCAGCTGCTGCTGACTACAAGAGAAATCAGTATCTGGCCACTGGTGGTTGTGGGCTGTAATGACCTGGTGACAGTTGATGTATTGGTGGCCGGCCATGAAGAGAATGGTGGGTGTGCATCCTATCAATTTTATGAGCATATTTTCCCTCTACCCGTAGCAGTGGCTCAGCATTCTATTTGTCATCCCTGGCCTTGAAAGTAGAGTTAATAAATTACAATAACGTTTAGCACACCAGGCCACATGCTTTTTCCTGTCCTGTAGTTTAGTTTCAGCGTGGAGAAAGAAAATTTTGAATCACTCATGAAAGTGGTGGTAGTGGGGGTATTGGAATGTAAACTTGGATATGAAATGCAAGCCAAATGGTGGCCTCAGTAAAAAAGGCTGACACTTGATGGCTGCAAACCATATGCTGAAGTTTCTTTCCTTTGTTTGCCATTAATAAAAAACAAATTTTTTTTCTTAGCTCTGTAGTCCCAGCCACCACCAATCCCATCAATGACCAACTTTGATTTTTTTCTCTTCAGTGTATATTTCCTCTGTTTCCTCCTGTCAGTGCGTTTTTGCTTCCACTGCATTCCGGGATTTCATTACCTCACATAGGGATAAATGCAAAACCTTTCTAATGGTAATGATAATAATCACAGTACTAGTACTAAAGTCCAGGGAGTGTTCATATTTGGCTGAGCACGTGACGTCCGCCTAGCTTGCCTCATTTAATCCCTATAGCACTCCTGTGATGTTGGAAACTGAAGTCAGAGTGGCTAAGTGTTGTGCCCGGGCTTACAGAGGTGGCATGTGTGGGTGAAACTTTACTTTTTGCCTCCAAATTACGTGCACTATTCCCTACTCAGACTGTCCCAGACTCTCTTTGTGCTCTTACTTTCCCCTTGTTCTCATAAAACATATACACAGGTGCTGGAACAATCGTCTCATAAACCACTTTCTGTGAGAATCCTTTTCCTAACAGATCCAGCTCAACTCCCTTTGCCTGTTTCCTGAGGTTCCCCTGAGCACTCAGATGTGTGCTAAACAACCATTGGCCACTGTTTCTTCCTACACCGAACATCAAACTTTTCTAACCCACGTTGAGGCTGGGAGCGGTGAACATCCCCACGTGTTTTTCACGAAAGCGTATCAGTCTTTTGGTCTTGTGACAGTAGGTACCGATAGTACTGATAGGAAAGTTGTCTATCAGAAAAGTCCTGTAGTCTCTGTTTAAAAATATTCTTTCGTTCATCTCTATGATGAAAATCTACTCATCCTTCAAGGCTTATATCAAAAGCTATTTTTTTTCTCATGGGATATTTTTCTGATTCTCCAATCAAACACAATTGCCCCATCATTTGAGTTGTTTCTTACTTGTCATGTTGGAATTGTTTTTACTGTCGTGTGCCCTTCAGTAATCTGTGTAATCCTAAGAGTCAGGGAAAAGAGTTCACAAGTAGAAGATGCTTAGCAAACATTTGTTGAATTCAATTAAAATTAATGAGTTTGAAAGCACTCTAATTACAATAGGTGGCCTTTTATCCAGTGTTATTGCTACCATATTTTTTGGTTAATCAAAAATGTTATGTTAACATGGACAGTCATTTTACAAAAAAAAAGCTCTGTGTATACCATAAACCCCATTAACGTAAAACCTACATTCACTTGTCAGATTTGTAAATGTGGAGTCAAGGATCCTCTTTGAATTTGGGTTCATTGACTCAAGTTCCTGGTTTTCATTCTTGCTTCAGTCATATCCGTAATGAATAATTTGACATTTGCAATTTGAGTTTCTTTATCGTGGAAGGAGAGCTTACAGACACCTGGAATGCAATCTGAGTGTAGTAACTATTAAAAAGTTCTACCAGGTTGGGCAACATAGGAAAACACTGTATCTTATCTCCAAAAATATATATATATATATTGGTTGAGCATGGTGTTATTCATCTGTGGTCCCAGCTACTCAGGAGGCTAAGGTGGGAGGATCCCTTGAGCCTGGAGGTTGAGGTTGCAGTGAGCCATGATTGTTCCATTGCATTCCAGCCTGGGGGATAGAGACTTTGTTTCAAAAAAAAAATTCCCCCAGTTCATAATAGTGGTCTGTATTAATTAAATGGCGGTTCTATAGAGTTGCTCTGTCCAGTATAGTAGCCACATGCCACATGTGTTTACTGTGCATTTGAAATGGGGCTATTCAAAAGCAAATGATGACGGAAGTGCAAAATACCCACTGGATTTCCAAGATTTAGTACAGAAAAAGAATGTAAAAGATCTCAATTTATGTGAATATGTGTTGAAATAATAGTTTGAATATGCTGAGTAAAATGCAATCGATTATTAAAATTAATTTTATCTGATCTGTTGTGCTTTTTTTTGAGATAGGGTCTTGCTTTGTTGTCCAGGCTGGAGTGCAGTGGCACAATCATAGCTTACTGTAACCTTGAATCCCTGAGCTCAAGACATCCTCCCACCTCAGCCTCCTGAGTAGCTGGGACTACAGACATGTATTACATGTCTGGCTCTTCCTTTTACTTTCTAAACGTGACTCCTAGAGAATGTAAATTTACATAAGTGATTTGCATTTCACTTCTCTTGGCTAGCACTGCTTTAGAGAATTATGGTTATTGACACTTCACAAAACACCCACTGTCACTTCCACAGAGATGACTACTCCTTCCTTTTTATTTTAAAATTTCTTAATTATACTTAATATTACATTAAATTACATAATGATAGTGAGAAGAACAGCTATTACAATCAGGTTTGGAACCAAATGCAACTGAATTTTGGCATGCTCACTTTTCAACTTGTGGGAGCAAAAGTCCACAGGAATTCAGAGTCACATCTTTGTACCTTTAGGTGGCTCCACCTCAGTTAGTGTGATATTACACAGAACAGAAGGGAGTGCAGTTTATTTGCTGAAGCTGTTAAGTGGAGATTGGTTAAGAGAGTTTATTCTGGACTCCGTCATCCTAATGTATAAAAGAGCAGCAGCTTGGAGGTTGTTACGCTGTTTTAGAATGATGATATCACAGCTCACTTCCCTGACATGCTCAGAATTGTAGACGTGAGAAATGAATTTCAGGGCTAGCCTGACTAAATTGAACCCAGATTAATTCTATTATAGGAAAATCAACCTAATAATGGTTCTTTTAATGAAAATGGCTACATATAGCTGAAATACTGGGGGTAAGAAGTTGTCCATATCCCACTAGTAAGTTAGCCCTCAAGAGGCTGTTGGGATTTGGGTTTGCTTTCAAGCTGCAAGGATAAGGAAGGAGGCATGAGGGCTCTCAGAGAGGAATTTGCTTTTGGTCAGGATCTGGTCTGCAGCATAAAGTCATCCCTCGTCTCTCTGACTCCATCGTGGTCTGCTGGAGTCATGATGAAGCACTCACTTCCATATAAGAAGACATTTCTCACCCACAGCCTCTTCTGACTAGAAGAGGTGAATAGTTTGCCTGTTATGTTATGTCTGCAAGACACATGAGAGAGGATTGTGGAATCTGCTTCCATATCCCATCTGTGACTAGGACACAGATGGTCCTAGGGTACATGTTAGCGGCATGTACCCAAAACTGATTTCAGGGAAAGCCATGTAAGTGTCTTTACTGTACTGGCAGTGTGGATGTACTGAGTGGGGGATGGAGAGCAGGGAGGTGCGTATGCACTGATCCATCCATACCTTACTTCTCTGTGTCTGGAAGCCTCTCACTGGGGTTGAGGATCTAAGCATGAAGCATCACAGTTCTATTATCTCCACAGCCTAGCATGTTAAATCTGAATTCGCCAGCAATAGTAGCAAAACAAAGACAATGGTTATTTCCTCAGCAACTCTCTTACTTTCTTCCCAAGTATCCAGTACTATGGGAATGGATGTTTTAAAACTAGATGAAGTGGGTGTCATGCAAATCTAACCCTGATCTAAGCAAATGTCGAGGCTGCACTACTGGGCTCATTTGGGCCACTAAATTTAACAGTGTTAGCGGCATGTACCCAAAACTGATTTCAGGGAAAGAACACTTTTTAGAAGATGCTTTTCGTTGAGCACTGTTGGTTTGCTTGCAAATGACAACAAAGAAAATGATAACCAGAGGAGAAAAGAGCATAAACACAGCTCTCTTCTGTTCTACTCTGTGTTGTAATAAATGAATGAACGAAGCATTTTGAATCTCTCTGGAACTGTTTATTTTATAGTTGTTCCACTCCATAGGGTCCCTTCTGGAGGACATGTGAGACACTGGGCTGCTTGTCAGAAATGGCTGTGCTCCAGAAGGCTATCAGGGTGGTCATGAGGGCCTTCACTTCAGAAATGAGGGGACCTGCCTAGAGTCTTCATTCAGCCTCCTTACTCCCCTGTATGCTCACGAGGGTGAGGAGATCGAAACTCTCTTCTCACATTACCACTTCAGCGCTGACCCTATGGCGTGAGAATCTGATCTGTGTATACCGTTGCAAAATCTTGGTTTTACAAGTCTCACCTGACAACTGGTCCTGATTTTTCCATGAGGTGTGGGTAAAAAGTGGGTTCTTGAAGGGAAGCCTCAGAGTACCTTTGCTCTTGAGAAAATAGTGTGTGCACCCACTTCTTGGATAGAAAAAGAAAAAGAAGCGAGAGAGGAAAACGAAGTCTTATAGAAACCCATGCAAAACATTAAGAAGGAAGTGATCATTAATGCTAAGACAAAACTGCTTTATTCTATATAAAGTATGTGAGAACAATTTTTGTGATTTGTTTCTCCATTCTAAACCTGAGAAAGGGGAGGCAAATTATCTTTATGTTGCTATTCATATATAGGTTCTTATCTGTATAAAGTTTAAGTACTTAATTCTGATACTGTGATTAAATGAGATTCTAAGATCAGTGAGTAGGGGCACATGTTATGAATGGTCAAATAAATAATGCAAATGTGCACAAACAATAAATTGCAAATGTGCACAAACAATGGGCTGTGGTATTTACTATCATTGTGATTTTTTTTTGTGGCTGTGGAAGTTGAGGCAGTGTTTTCATTCCCATTCTGTTCATTTTATTCTTTATTTTTATAAATTCTTTAAGGTAATAAATTAAAATTCCTTAAGGTAATCATCTAAGATCATACCTAATGGGGGAAAGTATATATGGAGAGACATAACTTTCTAAGAGATTGTCCTGAGAGGAGGACCGATGATATTCCTTCTCCTTAATTTATATACTGTGTGTTTACTGTGTGTGGCTTAGCACTCTGGTCATTCTAGTCAAGACCACAGCAAATTTGGGAAGAGAAGACCTCTAAGAAATTGCCTGGCGTGACTGTTAATAATGGTACTGTTAGTAATTTTATTATTACAGACATTTCTTATGTTCTGCAACTGGCTAAATACTTTATATACAAAATTTTATCTTATTTAATCTTCCAACAGTCCAGAAAAAGGCATTGTAATCTTTGTTATTCAGATGAAGATATTAAGGTTTAGAGAGGTAAGGTCATTTGCCCAAGGTCACTGAGCTTGAACATAATGAGACTAGGATTTTAATCCAAATACTTGTGTTCTTAAGAATTACACTGCTTTCACATTAAAGATGCTAGAAACGTTTTTTTTAAACCAATATTTCAAACAAGAGTCAAAACAAAACCAGAAAAGTCCAAAGCCAATTTACAGCCTGATTTCTTCTTGGCCTTGTAATGCTGAGTGAAAATTGCTGAGCCTTTGGTTTGGAAGGAGCATTTGAAATGCAAGAGAAAATCTTCATGCCAGGAGTTGCCTCATGTTTGCCTTTAAACCATAATGGCCACAAGCTCCAGTAAGAGTCATATTTATTAATCACCCATTATGTGCCAGGTCCTGCAGTTCCTTTGGGTGATGGAAAGCACTGGCTTTGTAGTTGACAGAGCACACCTGCCGACATAAATCCTCACACGTACCCGGGAGCCAACTCAGTGTACGTGCCAGAGCAGGAAACTGAGGCTTGGAAAAATTAAGGTCCAGGTTTAGAAAGTGTAAAAGAAAAGACTCAAATGAGATCATCTGCTCCCTGCCCCAGGGCTAACTGTACTGCTTCAGGCTCCATTATGAAGAATGCATGCAGAGTTCACCCATGCCTCATGCTCTGTCTCTCCCATTTTTAACCTGTCATCCGTGACAAACCTGCATTTTCTTCTGTTGCTTTCTGATACTTCTTTTGAATTTGCTTTCTCAGCATCAGTAGGGTCAATGTGAACTGCCTTACTCTGTAAGTTGTGAAAAAATGTTCATTTTTTTTCTTAAAAAATACAGTCCAATTAGAATGATGGACTATGCTTTTCTGTTTCTTTTTGATTCTTGCTAAAGAATATAACAGTGCTTAAAACTGTTTAATTAATTGCCTTCCTGAATATAATATTTATCCACTTTCCTTCTCTTTTCGACATAGTCTCTAAGAGATCAATAAATTGATTAGCATTCCAAGGAGCCCTGAGTTGTCTGCCTGGCTTTCTATGTGATGCCTGTGTTTGTGTCTCTTCCTGCTTCCTTGAAGATGTGCACCTCCCTCAATTGAAGGAGCCTTCTGCCTTTTAACCTCTTTAAATATGTCCTTTTCATTTTTCATTATAGAAAGATTTGAACATACACATAAATAGAAAAACTAGTATAATGAAGCCAGTGTACTTGACTTCAACAATGATCATTATTACATGCTAATATTCCATTATCTATATTCCCACCCATCCCCAGCACCTGCATTATTTTGAAGTAAATCTAAAATGTCATCTTATTTCTTCTGGAAATATTTCTTACGCATTTCTAGCAAATGAGGACTATTTTAAAAAGCATAACAGCAATATTATCACACCTAAGTCAATAGTAATTCTTTAATTAAGTATCCATTCATTGCTCATATTTTACTGACTTTTTAATAGTTTTAATATTTGAATTGGTATCCAACAAGGTCTCAACTGTGTCATTGGTTGATGTATATCTTTAAATGTTTTTTACTTTATGAATTTCCTCTCCATCTCATTTTTTTTTCTAATGATTGATATGGAAGAAGATGTCTGCTTTGCTGTAGAGTTTTCCAAGGGATTGGATTCTGCAGAAATCCCTTCTAGCTGACGACTGCCCACCATGCTTCTCTTTCCAATGAGTACCTGTGAATGGTTTTGAGTTCTGTTTCCAGGGCTGTCTAAAGCACAGTTGCCTTCCCTTCACTCCCTCTTGTACAAGTGCTGATACTGTGAGGGTTTCATAGCTATCAGTGGTTAATCACCATGTTGACATAAATCCTTTTATTTAAGGATTTGTGGGGATCCCTTTTCACCTAGTTTTGTTATAGCAGTTCTTAAATGTATCTCTGATTATTTCAAATGAATCTACTGTAGTTACTCTACTTTTTGTATGTCAGATTGAACACTTACAACAACACATAACAATAAAACCCATTCAGGTTTAGGTGAAATGCTGCCATGTCATTGAATGGAGTGATTCAAAGGGTATAATATAAAGACCCTTTTGCTACTATTCAGAATGTTTGAAAAGTGCCTGCTAACATGTTCTGGAACCAAACTGATCAGTGCTATTTGTTTATTGCTTTAAGGCATGTAAGAAGGGAAAGCTTTCTTAAGTTAGAAAAGCTATTTGAACCATGCCTCTTTTTACAATTCAAGAATCTAATTTCACATAAAAGTGAGTGACAGGAACATATAAAGATCAAATCTCATGCAAAGGTATTATAAGCAAAATGAGACAATAGCAAAATAACATCTCCAAATAAAATGAAAGATTACCTGACAGACATGTTTATAAAATAGATCAAAACTGTAACTTTTTTAAGACAAGCTGAAACACATTAAGAAACTTACATCAATCATGACAGAGCAACACAAATCAGAATTAGAGAATTCAGAAAGAGGATGACAGACCTTAAAAAAGAATCTTAAATAGAAGAAAATAATTTCAGAAAAAGAAGTCTAAAAGTATAAACACAAGAGAAGAAACATAGCAGATTATACCTTAAGATAAATGGAAACTTAAAAAGAGAAAAATTTTAAAAATTGAGAAGAAATGGCAACTGTGATATAAAGGATTTAATGAAAGTGACAAATTTTGAAGCTAGACAAAGAAGGTCCAACATTCAGAGCATCCTTTAAAAAAAAAAAAAAAAAGAAAATGGAAGAAGTATTAAGCAATCAGTGGAGAAAACATTCCCGAAATTAAGAAAAAAATGTTTTGAACTACGTGTTGAAAGTATATATTGCATGCTTGGGGATATAATCTCAGAATAACAAACACCAACACATATTCTCCTAAAATTACTTGAGGTTAAAGTGAAACAAACTTAAATTTTTCTTTAGGCATCTTAACAAAAAAGGAAAGTTATTTATAAGAAAAAATATTAGATTATCATATTTTTTCAACATCAGCACTTTGTGCTAGAAGAAAATGAAATAATAGTTAATATAATCAAAAAAAGAAAATGTGAGCCCAACACTTTATATCAACCCAAACTTATTTTCGAGTATAAAGGGCATAGAAGAAAATGTTATCGACATGCAAAAATTCAGGAAGTATTGTTCTTGTCTGGCATTCTTGGAGTATCTGCTGGAGAGCAAATTTCAGACAATCAAAATGTCTAGAAAAACATTAACATAATTAGGCCAGGTGCAGTGGCTCATACCTATAATTCCAGCACTTTGGGAGGCCCAGGTGGGAGGATCACAAGGGCAAGAGATCGAGACCATTCTGGCCAACATGGTGAAACCTCATCTCTACTAAAAATACAAAAATTGGCTGGGCATGGTGGCACATGCCTGTAGTCCCAGCTACTGAAGAGGCTGAGACAGAAGAATCACTTGAACCCAGGAGGTAGAGGTTGCAGTGAGCTGAGGTTAGTCACTGCACTCCAGCCTGGAGACAAAGTGAGACTCTGTCAAAAACAAACAAACAGGAAAACATTACCATAATTAATGGTGGTGAGCATTAAATATATATTTACTTACAGAATTTAGACTTAAGGACCGAAAAGGGAGAGAGTATAATATGTCATGACTCGTAGAATGTAGATATAGTAAAATATAAAAATCAGAAGACTGGAAGAGAGTAATGCAGAAGATGTTTTGATTGTTTTAATATTAGACTTTTCTTGAGACTGGTGAGTATTTAAAATAGGGTGGAGCACATGAGTAACTATGGACTACTCTAAGGTTATCACTCCATGTGTTTATGAAAACCAGGGGTCTTGATCTGGAAGAAAGGAGACATAGATGTTTTATCACAAAAGGAGTTAAAAGCCTACAGATATGTGTATGTATATAGATAAATATATACACACATATACATATATATCTGTATATATTTATCAGTATGTATATATAAATATGAAATATCAGTATGGGCTCATAAAGCCCTTTATTTCTAAAAACATAAATACAAATGTAAACTTTATAGCTGTCCACTGCAAAGGTCTAGAAACAATGACTAACCAAATAGCAATGATCTCCCTCTGTGAAAGACTGTAATCTTGATAGAAATCAGTGATTCTTGGAGATTCCATTTCTGGTGCAAGAAATGTACCAGATGAGCTCAAAACATCTTGTCATACCAGATCACAGAGAAACTATTAAAGACTAATGGAGTTTGTGTTAAGAACACAGAGGAGGTAATTTTATGAAGCTTCCATTAGCCAAAATGAGAAAACTTAAATGACAGTAAGAATGATAATGTCGATTGATTAAGACTCAGCAGTTATGTTTGAGTTCATAAATTTATAATAAAAATTTAACTTGTCATTTTTGGAGGATGGTATGGGACAAATTCATTATCTTGAAAACTGCAGAGAAGGAGGATGAAGCATTTTTCATGCTTTCCCTACATGAAATATAACTTACTGGGAAGCCAAAGAGTAGATAACAGGAAATGTTTATTAAAGTATTATAGCTAATAAATGGAAAAATTAATGATAGAATTAGGATAACACAATTTATAGATGTAGTCATTGAACATCAAAGGCTGCTAACATCAGAAAAAAGAAACAAGCAGACAAAATGGAGCTTCCTGATGAAAAACATACCACCAGCACCTACATATTTGCCCAGAGAATTGAACCTGAGTCTGATCCATTTTCCAGATCTAGCTGCCCATTTGTATAAAATACAGAGGACAAAAGAACATATTGAACTGCACCATGGGTTATCAAAGAAAACAAAAGCTAGACACTAGTGAAAGCAGTAAACTTGATTTATTCAGAAACTACTACAATAGGAAAAAGAGACTGGTGTTGAGCTGAAGTCAACTTTGGATATCAGAAGGAAAAGTGGGAATTTAAGCTCAAAGAGCAGGGTGAGGGGGTCAGTGGATGAAAAATAACTAAGTTTTCAAGAGTAGGAGGATTCTTGCTAAAATGACTTAACAAGAATCTTGCTGAAGATAGGCCAGAGCGATTAGATATTGTTATGGCTTCAGTGTGTCCCCTTCAAAACTCATGTTGAAATTTGATTCCCAAAGTGGTAGTGTTGGGAGTTGGGGCCTAGTGAAAGGTTTAGATGATGGGGGTATTGCTCTCCTGAGTAGATTAATGCAGTCTCATTGGAGTAAGTGAGTTCTCACTCTCATAGGAAAGGATTAGTTCCCACGAAAGCAGGTTGTTATAAGCAAGCCCAACCTCTTGTGCACATCTCTTTGCACACACTCATTTGCCTTTCTGCTTCTCTATCATATTGACACAGCATGAAGCCCTCATCAGAAGTGGAACATATGTCAGTGTCATGCTTTTGAACTTTTCAGCCATGGGAACCATGAGATAAAGACATGTCTTTTCTTTATAAATTATCCTGTCTCAGGTATTATGTTATAGCAACACAAAACAGACTTAAACAGTTATCAAGGATGGGGGATATGGAATTTAATTAGATATCAAGAGTGATCTAATATTAAGGATGGGGGAATTTTTGGTAAACTGCTACAATTTGGACTGGCCAGGCCAAAGACAGGGCCCAAGAACAAGGTCAAAAAGAGGGCTCAAGGGAGCCTGTTAAAAGTTTGGTGAAGGAAGGAGTCTTAAAGTATGCAAGCAGCTATATCAAGATGGTGGGAAACTACAGGTTAAATGGCTTAACCCTTTTAATAAGTTGCAAAGAAAAGAAAGGGTTGGAGGGAGACCTGTAGATTAAGAGAGTTAAATCATATAACACATTAAAAATAATAAATAGGCACTATTAAACTATTGAGACTAAGGACATACACACGGTCTAATGGTTGGGTAATAGTCCCTAAAAAGTATATCCAAGTTTTCTCCCCCTAGTACCTGTAGATGTGAAATCATGTAAAAATAGGGTCTTTGCAGATGTAATTAAGATCTTAAGATGGTATCATCCTGGATTTAGGCAGAGTTTAATTCAATTATAAGAGAGGAGAATGAGATTTTAGACACATAAACACACAGGAAAAGACCATGTGAAGACAGAGACAGAGATTGGAAATAGAGACAGCTACACATCAAGAAACGTCAAAAATTGCCAGCAGTCACCAGATTCTGGGAAGTAGGCATGAAATGAATGTTCTCTTAGAGCCCCCAGAGGAACTAACTCTGTCAATGCCTTGATTTTGAATTTCTGGCCTCTAAAACTGGGAGGGAAAAAATTTCTGTAGTTTTAAGCCACCCACTTTCTGATAAATTTGTTGTGATAGGCCTAGGAAGTGAACAGACATGGATATATCAAAAAATACAAGGAAGTGATTACCATGCAAATAATCATTATTCCCTGTCCAGAGAAGAGGCTGAGATTAGAATGAGGTACCTGGATATCTTATGTGGAGGTTGAAAATTTCTGTTATTGACCTAGATGGTGAAGGCAGTGGTTCATTGTACAGTTCTTGACTTCCACAATTGTTTTATGTGATTTGCTGTTTCTGGGTCTTATTTTCCATACAAGTGCTTTTAAAGTCCACATATAATCCTTATGGCTCCACCCCATATAAAATTCCCAGCATTTTTTTCTAGAAGAAAATTACATTTGTCTGATAATGTATTCTTGACAAATCCATGTTAATTGCATCCTCCACAATTTTTGCCAATTAATAATTTGTATTTTTTTATTACTCCCATTATTAAAAGCATTATTAACTGATTTTGTTTACCAGTTGTATATTCTCCTCTACCTTCTATAAAGAAGTGCCTTTTTACTGCCAGGTTTGATTGAAGCAATCAGCCCAGCAGTGGGTGTCATTGCCCTTTACTGATTTGAACACATTACTTTAAAAAGCAATCTTGAATCACTTCCCTCCCAAGTCCAATTTAGTTTTTTACCTTCCATCATAAATGATGCATACTCTGTATCACAATTGACCTTTTAAAATATGTTATCAAAAGGGAGGCTAAAAATAGCATTAAGCATTTCTCCTTGGGTTTTTAATATTTTCTATTACTTGTTTTTCATTTTCTACCTGTTGAGTATGGAAAATTCTTCTTGGTTCCCCCAGTCTCTTCTTTTGGGTGATGAAAAAGGCAAAAGTTTCTCCATTGCCATTATGTATCTTATTAGATATACTGCTTATTGTTTGTCTATACCATAGCACTGAATCACAATAAAAATCATATTCCATTTCCCAGGAACCATACTGAACCTTAATAGGTAATTTTCCAGCTCATAACTGATTTGTTAGTCTTCTGAAATAAAAAATCTCTGTGTATCGTGGAGCTTTCTGTGCTTACTTACTAATATGCTCTAATTTTTTTTTTCCTTTGGAGGACTTTGGGGATTGACTTAAATTAAAATGGAAGAGTAAGTAAAACCACAAATAATTCCAGGGCCAGATATAATACATAGGCTTGCACACTGACTTACCTTTTTCATTCTTGAAGCACCTTTTCTTGCCGGCTTTCTATCTTCCTGCTCTTAACTCCTATCGCCCTCAGTATTGGAGAAGCAGCAGATTGGGTTTATTCTGCATTCTTGCTCTGATTTTCCTTTACTGTGCTGTGTAAAATTCAGTAATTTGCTTCCATACTCTTGATCTCTGCTTTCTTGAGTAAGTTTTGGTCAAGAAACTCTTTGTTCAAATGAACCTTCTTCAGGAAAAGTCCTACAACTAAAATAGGTAAAAGCAGAAATATTCCTTCTCTCTCTTTCTCTATGTGTGTATGTGTGTTTACTTTCTGAAAGTGGAGGGGAAGAGAAGGGAGGCCTGGCCAATTGTTTTTTGTCCCCTGGTTCTGGAACAGTATACAATGATTGCTTGAGCTAATTTCTCTAGTTCCTGCTTTTTGAGGATATCCATTTGTAAATTAGTTTTCAGGCTGAGTCATGGACATGAGTAGTGAAATACTAACTTAGAAAAATACTAGTCTGTTTTTGTTTTAAATATGTTATTTTAGTATCTTAGGGTAATGTGTTAGAAACACAGGAGCTAGGTGTATAGATATGATGAAAGATCTTAATGTATTAAAAATATGTATCTATATATGTTCCAAATAATGCCGGTTTACAGACAACTTTCCAGAATGTGGCGGCACAATTATGTGGTCCAGACTTCACCAGGAGAATCTCCTTGGCAGGGACAACATGCTTCATTGGCCAATCCCCAGCATTCCAGGATCAAAACTTGATTCTATCTTTATACCCAGAATTAGGCTGAGGATTTTAAGGGAGCACTGTATGAGCAAGAATGCAGATTTACTGATTTACAATGAGAAATACAACTTCCGGTCTAATTAGGCAGTCAAGCCAACTGGTCAACATATTCTCTTCTCTGTTGGAAAGTAATTTTTGATGAAGCCAAATTACCTTCACAGGATTGAGTATCAAGCAGAGAATCTGAGCTGGATTTCTTTAAGAACTGGTGACATCAATTTATGATTGCTTGGCAAGCGCATCTCTGTATAAATGTATCTCTATAAGAAGTCTGATTTCAAACACTTTTAGTTGCTAGACAAGACAGAACCACCCGTTATAATAAGCAGGTAAAAACAGAACTACTCTTGATTGAGACTGCGGACCTGGCGTTCTGCCTGTTGGGCCCCTGTCACATCAGGTGTCCCGGAGGCACCTCCAAAGAATTGCCTGAAACCTAAAGAGCCTTAGTTTGCCTTTATTCCCTAGTCAAGGCTCTTGGGCTTTAATTTCTCATACTACATGGAAATAATCTCTTAGTTAATGCATTTTTCTTCAGATTCATTAGGTTAGTTGTAAGTTTTTAAAATGTTAATATTGCTAGACTTTTCCGATCCTTTGGATTTGGGTATTATTATATAGCCTCCATCTCATAGTCACTGTTTTTTAGGATTAGATTCTACTTTTTAAGGAATAGTTGTAGGTACCTAATAGTATTCATTACGTAGTCATTCCTCTTCCTTAATTTGCTTTGACAATATCATTTTGTACTCATAAGGGTGGTACCATATTCCATCCTTATGTAATGAAATATAAGGTAGACTATACTATCTGATTCCATAAATTCTGTTTCCTGGGACCTGATTATTTACAGATACCATTTTACCAATATTTCAATTTCGTTACTAGCACCTTTTCGTCCTGTTACATAAAAGATCTAAATGACATCCCATATGAGGGATATGAAATTTTTTTTGATAAGTGGGATTATGGAAATAATTGACAAAACAGAAACAGAAAATAACAAAGCAGTGGAATAGAGGTCAAGAAACAAAATGTTAATTCTAACTTTGCCACTAATTTGCTTTGTAACATACTAGTGGCAAAGTTAGAATTCCCACGCCCAATATTGGAAATTATAATTCAGCATGAGATTTGTGTGGCAACACAGATCCAAACCATATCAAGGGATAAAGAGAAAGATCATTTGAGGGTTGTCAGGGAAGGCTTCATGGAGGGGATATGTTATTTAGTTGGAATCACTGAAACTAGTATAATTTGAACGAGGAGGCAAAAGCATAACCTAGGGAGAGAAAGCAGTGTGAGTAAAAGCATAATAGCAGGAAAACATGAGAGGGAATGGAGGTTTATGGGGGAATAGCATAGAAATTTTCCATAAATTATGGGAAGAGGAGTGGTGAGAACGCTAGACTTTTTTTGGAAAAAGGACCAGGAATATTTAAAATTTTTTATTAGCAAGGAGGAACTGCTGATCACTTCTATGGTAAACAGTGGCAAAACTGAAGTTGTACTTTGGGAAGATGAGTTTGGTAGTGATAAGGTGGAGGGGGAAGTATATGTTGGAGGAGGGGGAAAGTAGAACCAGTTAGAAACAAGTTTAGGTAGAAAGCTTCTGCAGTCATTCCAACAAGAGGTAGTAAGAGCTTGAAGCAGAGCTATGGAGATGGGAAAGAAATGGAGGAGATGGTTGTGTGTTATTTTATAGAAAAAAAAAAACCAACAGTTTTTGATGGCCTATTGGATACAAGAGGTTGGTATTAATGGTTATATCAAGGCTGACAGCTAAGGAGCCTGGGAATGTTTGAGTATCATTTATGGACAAAGGGAAACTTGAAGAACACTGGGCTTGGGAGGAAGGATTTTAAGCTGGTATTAGAAATATTCAGCCTGAGGTTCTAGTGAGCCTCCCAGGTATGTCTGTTTATCATGCACTTGGGATGCTGGGATAGGAAGAGAGTTGAGACTCACTCAGATAGTGATGATGATTGAGAACAATGGCTGACGAAGGCAGGTGCAGAGAGAGTTCAAGAAAACCAAGAGCAATGAATGAATAGGCCACGCGACTGCTCTTCTCCTCTTTTCCAATCCATTCTCCCTTTGCTAGATATTCCGGCTCATTTTGCTTGTTTTGCTCCTACTCCATCTCTTCCTGGTTTCTTGCCTGCCTACGTACCTCTCCTTCCTCCTCACCCACCCCTTATATTCATCTTTCCCTGTCTAGCTTTCATATCACCTTTCTGGGAAGCTTTCTCTGGCTGCTTCTGCCAACATTAGTTACTCACTTCTCAGTGCTTCTGCAATCGCTGGTTCTTATTTCTTCATATGTTCTTCAATTTTAGCTGTAATTTGGTGGTTATCTTTGTATTGATTTCCCCTATTAATGATGACACTTGAAAGAGCTGCTAAATTTTCAGGTGTCTGCACAGATTCTGGCACATAACTCACAATTGTTAAATGTAGAGAAAACGGAGGTTCACATTTTGAGGGCAGGGACTATGACTTCTTCATATTGGTATTTTCTCCATGGTGCCTAAGACATTGTAGGTACTCATTAACATTTCTTGATAAATCAAACTGTATAACCGAGTTTGGGGAGCAAAAGGCAAAGGAGAAAAAGAAATAAGCAGATTGAAAGAGTTCATTGCAAAGGTAGGAGGTAAACCAGAATAGTATGTGTAATAGAATTAAACTTTCATCAAGTTTCATGAAGAAGAGAAAGGAGATGAAGGAAAGGATGGAGGATGAGGATGGAGTAAAAGTCATTGGTGTTAGGAATCAGGTAGCTATCGGTGATCTCTGAAGGTGCTGTTTCAGTAGAAAAGTGAGGATCAAATATGGGTTGGTCTGAAGAATATATAAAAATGAGGAAGTGAAGATGGAAGTTGTTAAAGTTTGGCTGTTTGAAAGGAAAATGAGGCAATTTCAGAAGAGTTGACACAGGAATGTTTTAAGGTGATCATGTGTGAGTGTATTTGCAGGCTGACAGAAGGGATCTGGGGAAAAACAATTATCAATATGTGATTAACTACTTCTAATGGGCCTGAAAAGGCACCTTTACAAAATAATTTAAATATTTTCTTAGTAATCTTAAATGTTATTTTCTGTTTCTTTAGTTTTATGTCCTTAGATACCAGTCTCCTTGAGCTTAATGTCCTTGTCTCTAAAATGGGCATAATAATATCTATTTAAAAGGTTGTTGAGACAGATAAGCGATAAATGCAAAACATAACACAGTGATTGGGACATAGAGAGAATTTAGTTAATGCTGATTACCTTTTTCCTTATTACACTGTCTCTTTATTAGCAGTACAAGGGTTCGTCAGAGTTAGATCCATATTCCAATTTCCACAAAGTTGCAAACACATAAGTACAATTGAACTCGGCTTTAATCGATTTGAATTAGAATTTTTCAGTTTTGATATGGGTGTCTAATATTGCCACCCTTGTTTAGACTATAAATGTTTCTGAGGAATTACCTATGTTAATGTTCCAGCTATTTACCCAATCAGAATAAAAAACCTTGGAGGAGGTATGCATATTATATAAAGTTAACCATTTAAAGTTAACCTAAAATTTCATAAGTAGTTAGAATTAGTAGCAGTTGCTAGATCAAAGAAGATAAAATATTGTTATTTCTTTATTATGAGGAGGTAATGACCTTTACTAAAGGTCATATTGGATCTCTCTCTCTCTAGGCAATTCAGTGGTAACTTACTTCTATCCAGAATCTAGTGGCTATTTTGAAGACAATTGTTTCTATGCATTTATATAGCCCATGCCTTTTCCAGATATCATCATGCTTTTCACATAATTAAAAAAAAATTTAGTGCTGTTGGGCAGAGAAATAATAATGGTGACCCAATGTTGTCAGCAAGAAACGAGGTAGAGAGGATTTTGAAGTTGCTCAAAATTGCTCAGGGGACTGATGTTGATATGAGAAATAGCTTCTCTAGAGGTTTGCTGCTTGATCAGATATACTCCAAGGGGATTTAAGTATTGCTACATCTCAGAAAGAATAACGGTTTCGGAGATGAGTATATTTGGGTTGAAATTCCAACTATGCTACCTAATAGCTATGTGACCTTGAGCAAATTATTTAACCTCTCTGTGCATCAGTTTGCTTATGCGTAGAATAAGAATAAAAAAATACTTCACTATAAGATTATTGTGATGAACAGAGGAAATGATGTATGTACAGTATCTAGTTTAGTGCTTTGCTTGTGGTGGACACATTTCATAATACTAATTACCTTTTCCTTTAGCAAAGACCTGAATAGCAATAGGTTCTATGAAAGTTTCTTTCCCAGGATGCAGAAAAAGATGTTTTTCTTCCTGACTACTCATTGTTTTTATGTCAATGGAATGATTTGCTTTATAGAAACTGTGATTATTCATTCCTTAAGGGCAGAGAGCAGTTCTGTTTTAGGACACAGTTTTTAAGTGCCTGGAAGTATAATCAGTTTAGTGGATCTGGGAGTAAAGATCACAAATAACTGGTTGAATTCTTTTGATATATGGAAGCTCTGCAGTTTACAGAAGTCATATTGAGAAATAAATAGTCAGTGTGGTTTCGGATCCAGGGCTGCTGCACCAAATCTGGGGGCACCTTGATGTAGACTAGGATGAGAGAGCTGCACTCAGGAGTGTGCAGCGCAGGAGCTCCATCCAGACCTGGCTCACTGTGTACCCTAATACCTTACTGGGTCTGTTTCTCACCTGCAAACTGGCAATCATAATAACTATTTTGTCTACTTTCTTGTGTGATTAATCATGATAATACAGCCCATCCTCACTCTTTGTGGATTCTGTATTTGCATTTGCTTACTCACTAAAATGTATTCGTAGCCCCCAAATCAAGACTCACTGTGCTCTCTTGGTTATTCGTAGAGTTCTGAAAAATTGGAATTCCTGATGTGCACATTTCATCTGAGGTCCCCATAAGGAGACCCTGTTTTCCTGTTTCAGCTGTCATACTATAAGCAAGTGTTACAGGGTCTATTTAGTGCTACGATTTTCATATTTTTGTTCTTTTTTTGTTGGTGATTTCACTGTTAAGATAGCCTCCAAGCTTACTGATAAAGTGTAGTCTAGTATTCCTGAGCAATAGAAGTCTGTGATGTGCCTTATGGGAAAAATATGTGTGTCAGATAAGCTGCTTTTCTAGTCCTATTGGCTGTGAGTTCAGTGTTAGTGCATCAATAATATACCTTACACAAAATGTTTAGAAATGGAAAAACACATAAAATAAGGTTATGCATTGACCAATTGATGAAAATATTGTTAACAGAGGCTCGCAGGAACCTACCCTGTATTACCTCTCGGAGTGATGGTTCAGTATTCACTAAATCAGTTTTTGTGGCAACTTTCTAGAACATAAACACCTACTGTGAATAACAAGAATCAGCGGTATAGACACGATCTTTATTGAGCAATGTGTCTGAGAACTTTACATGCATACCTTTTTCTCTTTTAACTGTGAAAATGACCCAATGAGGTAGGTACTATAATTATTTCTATTTTACAGGTGAGAAAACAAGTTCAAAGAGGTTAAAAATCCTGGCCTAATGTTACTCAGCAGACCGGGGAGGCAAGGCAAGGACACAGGTCATTTTGTAACCCAGGGTCCCTGGGTTTTTGGACATTTATCCTGTGAAAAATTACTCACTTGTAACTTTTGCACCATCAGTTCTTGTTTCAAAAAGTTTCAGCAAGAAGAGATGCCAGAGCTAGAGATAAACTTTGGCAAACTCTCCTCATTACCATTGCTAAAAACCCCTTCTGGGGGAAGCTTATTCATCATTTTTTATACCTGCAACATATAGAGAGGCATGATCAGAGACTGCCCATGCTGCCCTCAGCCCACCTCTGCATATAGAAGCTTCGTGTTCACCTGTGTTCAGAGAGGCAGTGCTTTGGGGAACTATCCCCAGTGTCTTCCTTCCTTCTTATTAATTGTTGCAAGTAATAAAATCCGCTGGTTAAATCCTCCTTGGTTGTGGTCATTGGACTGTCACCTCTCAAGCAATCAAACCCATCCATGGTGTGGGTAACAGTTTAGCTCAAGAATGTTTAATATATCTCATATTAATCAGCATTTTAAAAAATCTCCAAACAATGCATAGTGGCTATGAAGGTCCACCCAGCTTGGCCATCAGGATGATGGTGTTGCGAGTCTATGACTAGAGGTCAGCTAGACCAGCCGGATGCCCAGAACTCAAATCATCTCTTAGTCCTTGAGTTGGAGAGGTTGAAATGTCAATAGCATGAGAGCCAGTCTGAGATCCAGTTGTAAAATGGCTGCCTTGTGAGAAAAAGGAACAAGGATAGGAAAGCACTCCTAATCCTGGCCTCAAGCGTTACTCACTTCCAGAGAATGTCCCTCCCTCCCACGTCTACCAGAGGCCTACCCATCCCAAGCTTTCCAAAAGCCACATGTTGTCAGCAATTTATAAATGTGAATAATGTGATTTATATTCTTTTGATTTAATATAATGATTAAGCTTCTTTGTACTCTGGTCCAATTCCCTGAAAATGAAACAATACATTTTCTTTAAAATTCTTTGTCCTTTATTAGTAATTTTCTCCTTCCAAATTTGCTCAGCTTTGGCAAATGAAAGAAAGACACATTTTGCTTTGATTTGGTAGCACAGAGTGCAAAGGGTAATTAAAACACTACTTTAAAAGCTCAAGGGAATTGAGCAGGGAACAGAAATTAAGTAGTTGAAGCAAATTACCTTATGGTTGTAAATCAACTGACGTTCAGATAGATGCAAGGAATTTATTTCTGCTTCCAAATAATTATTTTTGCTTTTCAACAATAGTGCTCAGCTGTATTCCTATGGGCATTTAGGCACTCCATAGCCAACCTTTAATTAAATGGAGGGGGCTCCTCTGACTCTAAGTATAACTTGATCAGTTTATGATGGGCTGGGATTTGGGGATAATCACAACCCTTTCCTCTTCCTCCTAACCTGTGAGTGACCCAGGATTCACCCCCTAGTGAATTTCTTGTTAAAGTAAAATGATGTAAAGAGAGGCTTTAGAAAACCTCAATAAAAAGATTCAACAAGTTTTATTATGATAGATCCTTTGAAACGGAGACTGGGAAGATTTAATTGGTACCTGGAAAATAGGAAATTGGAATAGTCCTCACGGTGAGGCTTCCTGTACTGTAGCTTTTTGGCTCTGGGAGAAAGGGGAATGGAAGGATGGAAGGGGAGGGAGGGATGATTCAGGGCTTTTACACCTGTGCACAGTGAGGGTCTAGGACTGGATTTGCCCAAAGAGGTAGAACACATCCTTCTCTCTGTTCATTCCTGCCAGATATACCAGACAGAAGGTATAAGATCTGAGTCTAATCCCAGCTACAGAACATCTACACAGCTACAGAAGATCTAAGTCTAATCCCAGTTTTGTGAATCTGGGGAGAGCGTTTTAACTCTCTGGTGTCTACTCCCTCACCTGCAAGATGGGATTCGTGTTTTGTGCTTTGTATGTTTCAAAGGATTTTGGTGAGGATCAATTAAGACAACATGTGTAAAATGCTTTGTGAAAATGTCAGATGTTTAAAAAGTAAGAATATGAAATATCCTATCTTGACCACAGAAGAGAATTCCTGAACCTAGCTTTGTGTCAGATTCATTCGGAGTGAGCTTTAAATAAAAAATACATCTCATTTTACAGACTCCAGCCTCAAATCACAAGGGAGAGGGCCTGAAATCATAAAAACGAAAGCAAAACAAGAGCCATAGAAATAAAAGAATAAGAACATAGTTGTGTGGCATGATGATGAAAATGATGATAAATTTAACCGCTAAGATGGACTTTGAGTAAGAAATAGGCAAGGCCTTGTTTTTGCTAATCCAGTGAAGTATGATTGGAACCTGGTCTATCTCAGGTTCTGAGTGGCAAGGAGCATTAGGTGATGCACTTTTTTGTGGGGTGTGGGACAGATCCTGGATATTGATGCTAGTTCTTCTTTCATGAAAGGGTAAGGCAAGGAAACAAATGATTTTAAGGACCTTCTTTATACCAGAAATGATGCTGGGTAATCTTCAAGCCTTGAAGAGGCCCCCATGGACTCCCAGGCCACTGAACAAATGCCTGGTTGGTCCCAGAGGATAAGAGGAGCCTGGCTGGAATAGGGAATCTTTCTTTTTGAGCAGAGCTGGAGGTTCTATTAGGCAACAGCAGCTTTTTTTTTTTTTTTTTTTTTTAAAGTCAGGCCCCCTTCTCATACCTCTGCACTGAGCTGGTACATCTGCCATTTTGCAAGGGCAGCTTAAATACTCCTCCTTCAAAGGAGTTACATGGAGCTTAATCAACTAGTTCTGTTAAGAATTTGGAAGAGGAGACAAGGTATTGTATAGAAGTTTCTGCAATCCCAAGGAGAAAAGGAAACAAATGTGTGGCCTCTGCTTTAGTCTGCAGATCAATGCAGAATTAGCATGAGTAGCCTTGCCAAGTACAACATCATAGCATGCAGAGCTGTGCTTGCAAATCAGCTTCCACTTAAATCTAAAGATCAGAGCAGCTTAGAAATCTTTGGTTTCTACTTCTGCTCACTTATTCCTTAAGGATCACAGCTGACTGTTTCAAAGGAACCGCAAACAACTGCCTATTCATTTGCTCATTCGGTCTGTGATAAGCTCATATTAGGCATCTCTCCAAAACCATTTCTATTGGGACTGCATGGGTCACAGCAGGACACTTCAAAACAGTTCTCCAAGAACATTTAGAAACAGGTTGCAAATGCACATTGATTATTTCCAGTTGCTTTAAAAAACCAATGGGATTTTAAAATTCATTACCTTTTTTTCCCCTTTTAATAAAGTAACCGCTGGTTGAAAAACATCGCTTGGTTAAAAAACAAACTCAAAGTAAATTGGATATTTTTTCCTCAAGTCGTAAATGCATAGGAAATGCACCAATTATAATGGTCAAATTTGAAGAGCAAGGAGCTCCTGTGAGGGTATGAAAATCAAGGAACTATTTTAATGCAAAAGACAGTGATGGCATAATAAACTATAAGACCTTGCCCTATGTCTCTGTAATCTCCATGTCATAATTATCAGTATTCAAATATATTTAAACCTTGATGATATGTCCCTTTTTAATAATCTATCATTAGGTTAATATAGTTAATGAAATGGATTATGCTATACAGGTCAATATGTTCATTTTGTGATATCCATTGTCCAGTTTTCTCCATTTGCTGTTTTTTCTAACTGCCAGATGTCCTCTGAATTCATTCTTGTCCCTCCATTCTCCCCAATGCCTTCAGTTCTCATTTCTCACTTGGAGTATAGTTGCAGCTTCATAACTACTTTCTCTTTGTCTGTTTTGCCTTGCCTTGAATCGCCTCTTCACTTCTTAAACTTTTCTGGGTCTCTCCCTGCTGCTCACAAGACCCTGATATTTCAGCTCTGTAGATAAGGTGGTACATGAACAAATACCTGCATCTTAATTTACAACCCCCGATTCTCTCCTTAAACAAGAAACTACTTATAATTCCTACATTTTTCATTCCTGCGTTAAAGCTCTTTATCTAAATCATCCATTCTCTCATGTTTTCATACAGTGTTATAGAAAGAGTTTTCAGACTTTCCCTTTAGGACAACCACTCTACCAGTGCCCCGTCCTTCCCTTAAACATTGATAGGTTTTGCTCATTCACTGATTTCCCTTCTCTCCAGTGGTTTGCTCTTTATGTTGGCTTATTCTGTTTCCAAGTAGGCACACGGTATCCTTACTCCTGGAGGCAGGGGGCATCACTTCATTTAACTCTGCTTCCCTCTCTAGCCATTGGCCTTTGGTCTTTCTTCACAGCTGTCATCTCAAATGAGTGGTTTGTAGTGGTGCAGAGCTCCCTAGCTACTGTGTCTTGGCACCCTGATGTTTTACCAGTCAGGATTTCAGGAGTCCCAAGATACTGGCACCGTCAGCCCTCAAGGTGACTAGAGAGCCACTAGGTTTGTCACACCCGTCCACAGAAATGCTTATCTACTCTGGTGTGCCATATAAAAATGATAATCTCCTACATGTGCCATGAATGTGAAATAAGTTAGAGAAGGCCATACAAATTCTTTCTCACTATTCGCTTGATTTATAACCCTATTCCCTATCCTATTGAAAGGCATCTGGAATAACCTCCTAATGGAAGAATCCAAGGGACTATTTTGTCCTTGTGAACTTTCTTTACCATTTCCAACATTGAAGTTCTTCATCTTTTCTCCTTTCTTGGTGGCTGTGACTCTCTATTAAGTAGCTCCCTCTTCTTCCTCCTTGATTATTCTAGTACATTATGGTTCATTGGGTTCCTCTTCTTCTATCAGCATGATGTCTTGAGGTTCTCTTGCTATTACCTTTCTGTTCTTTTTATTTCAGAGATTTAATCTGCCTCTCCTAGCTTCCATTATTTTCTCAGGTAACTGTCAAATCTCTGCTTCTAGTCCTGTCCTCTCTAAACTCCTCCTGGCTCTGCGACATTCCCCTGTATCTTTCCAACATGATGCCCACCATCACCACGTACTCAATATATTCAGTGCCCAAATCAGGATTTAACCAGCTTCTCTCTCTGTCATTTGTACCATGGCTTCTTAGGCATTTAATATTCCCCGCCCCCCCCCAGGATTGTATATACTTTATAAAACATGATTGACCGTAAGTCTTTCCTAGGGGCCCCATGTTGCCGATAAGACAGTTCAAATCTCTCCACATGGCATTGAGTCCCACCATAAAGTGATTCTAATCTGTCCCCAGGCATCTTTTCTGCCATTCCTTGACATGTCCCCTTGCCCTATCCATACTGGAACACTCAAAATTCTGTGAACATTTCCCACTTCTATGCCTTTGCTCACGACGCATCCTCTTTCTGGTATGCTCTACTCACCATGCTTTTAACTTCCTTTTGTGGCTGGACTGGGTGATATGATGTGCTCCCTCTCTTGGGACTTAAATACTTATTCCCCCAGCTACAGGGAGTGTTGATAGCTGATAAGTGGGAGATGAGCCATACTGTTAATGATTGACGTGGGCTACAGAGAGCTCCATGCCTAAGGTCACACTCCTCTTCCTGGAGGTAGCCCCACATCCTATTGATTCTGGGTTATATAAACCTGGTCTCCTTTATCCAATTAAAGAAAACTGGGCCATTCCAGTTTCATAACTCACCCGAGGGTGAGTGGAGACCTTTATTGTGTCTGCACCTCAGCCCAAATTTCCATTGTGCCAAATGTTTCTTCCTTCGCTCCCCTACAGGTTTTGATCCTAAGAGCACTCCTCAGTGAAGTTCCTGCATGCAGATGTCTATCTCAGAGTCCACTTCTTGGGAAACCCAATCTATAACAGCAGACTTCCTCGAATTTTCTTGAACTTCTGACCTCAAGTGACCCACCCTCCTCGACCTCCTAAAGTGCTGGGATTATAGGCATGAGCCATCACACCACACCCTTGAATTTTCTAGTATGAAATATTGAGGTCTATTCTGAGTGACTATATTATTTTGTTTGTATGAGTAGAGTAGGATTCATTTCATTAAAATAGAGTTTATTTTTGACTTCTGTCTTTGCACTCAGCTACCATCTCCTAGAGGGCAGGAAGATACATGTTCTCAGTATTCTCAACAATACTGGCTGAATTGGCATTTGCTCAGCAATGGACACCGGACTGTTGGCTGAGCAGAAACATCCTTTGCAACAACTCCACTTTAGAAACAGGTTTCTTCTCCACCCCACCTGTAATCTTACTTATCTCATATATTAATCTGGTAGGCTGGATGATACGGTGGTGACAACTCGAAACTTCAGTGTCCTCAAATAACAAAGGTTTATTTCTGACTCATACTATGTGCCTCCTGCAATTGAGCTAGGCGTTCTGTTTTGCTTTAGTCTCCTTCCAGGGGTCAGGCCGAGAGAGACGTCACTCTCTAAAACATTGCTAGTGTCTGCGGCTGAGGAAAAGGGATCTCTTAAGGGTCTCACTGCATCAATTAAATGCTCTGGTTCAGAGTGGTCACTTGGCCCTTCTGTTCACAAGTCATTGCTTGGAAGCAATCACATGGTCCCGCTAAGTCATAAGAGGGCTGGAAGTGTAGTCCACATGCCTAGAAGATGGAAAGCTGAAATGCTTTGGTTAATAGCTCTAAGACCACCTCCTGTCACTATAAAACTCCTCCCTCACACCAAGTGTGCTGGCTTCTGTGTCTTCCCTTGGTACTGAGAGCGTAATACACTGTGAGAGTTGCTACATCCACAGATATAGTTCCTGACTCCAGTGAGCCCTGGGGTCATCAAGAAGCCCGGAGCAGAGGTGCAGGGTGAAAATCCCTGGTCCTCCAAGGCTGCTTTGCCTTGCACACTTTCTAAGGGAGAATCTACCCTGACTGTAGACCTCTTCCTCTTGAAGAAAGGTAATAAGAGTAGAATGAAGAAAGAAACCTGATTCTGAATGGAAATTTAGTTTGATCAAGGGATAGACCACTCTGTGAAAAGTCGGAATTTTGATGCACATACATATCCACATGTACACACACATGCATATACACAAAGCACTTCTAAAATAGTATTTTTGAGTATAGACTCAACTCATAGTGACCTAAGTAACCCAGCAAGGCCCTACAGAGACCTGTCAATTGCCTGTCAATGACAGGCAATTAGCACAGCCATTTTTAAAATAATTAATTGTCCTTTTAAAGCAGTTAAAATTGAATTTTTAAAACTTGCCTCTTCAAACTAATTTATGTGTGCAAATTGCATTACTTTCAAAGAAAGGGCTTGGTAGCCAAAATTTTGTAGGGTTGCATGCTTGAGTACTAAGCCTGGTGTGTGGGTTTCCTTGATATTTTTCACACAAAACGTAATTTGCTTGTATAAAAGGAAGAAGACTTTTTTTCTTTATTTCCTAAAATACTTCTAGACTGGGCGCAGAGGAAGAACAAATCCTGTTTAATTGCTTTAAATAGTTGTTTGAAAACCTGAATGAGGTTTCAGTTTGGAAATAGCATCTCATAAAGAATCAGAGAATTCCTGGACATTTATGTATACTTGTGTATTTTAGACCAGCTCTGTCCAATATAACTTTTGTGATGATGGAATTGTCTTATATCTACACTGTCCAATTTGGTAACCATTCGCTTCACGTGTTTACTGAACACTTGAAATGTGCTTAATACAACAGAAGGGCTAAATTTTCAAATTTCATTTCATCTTAATGAAATTCAAATTTAAATGGCCACATGTGGTTAGTGACTACCGTATTGGACAGTGTGTCTTCAGACACTTGACCCAAAGCAATCTTGAGCCTGAGTGACCTGACAGCCTGAGAACCTTGCTTCCTGGCCTGGTTGTGGAGATGTTTGCTTGCCTGTGATGTAGACCTCCGCCTACCTTTCTGTACCTCTCTTGCCTCTACACACATGCAGGATCAGAAGTCCAAAAAAGGCACACGGCTTTTAAACATTTTTAGATTAGGTAACTTTGTGCAATTCATTTAGGATTCCTTGGAGTCCTAAAATTTGCTGGGTTCTGGGGCAGTGCACTTCAGTGTGAGGTGGTGTCACAGACAGAAAAGTCCTGCCGGGGATCCTAATATCTCTCCTTGGACCTCACTGCCCCCTACTTTTCCTGCCTTCCCAGGTCACAATCCCATTTTTTTTGGCTGTGACATTAGTTCTATGCATTCGGGGAGATCTATTTTATTTAGGTTTCTTGTCTAGACATTTTGGTTGTATTTTAGGGAGGCAAATGGACTTCTTCGCCTTGTCACATTTGGTGAAAATTGAAAGAACAGAAAATCGTCAGTACTCTTAGTAAACATGAAAAGAGGTTAGATTCCATACTGCATCCTTAATACTCCAAATCAACCCAACTCCAGTTAGCAAAACTGAGAGTGGATGCTCTCCATTCCCCAGTGAACTAGAGTTTAACCCACACAAATTTAGAATACTCCTCTCCAGCAGATGGATCTCAGCACATTTGCATTGAAATCACTATACACAGAGGCAAAAGGTTTAAATAATTCCAGGTGCTGGGAGGAGAGTATTAAAGGCAAAGTCAGACATCCCACTTCTCACTAGCACTTCAACACAGAGTGAATGTAGTTTAATGTTGTGTTTAGTTTAATTCAGTTAATGACTTTGAAATAATGTGTTTCATATTTAAAAATAAAAGTCATTACTACATAGTAATGTTACTGGCTTTTATGTAACTATATAATAACATAAACATCAAAATGAATTTTCTTCTTCAAAATAGACAACTCAGGAGAGGAGCTGCTTATTTCAGCAGTACGGCCCTTGCTAACCCACTCTTAGATCTATCTTCCAGGGGTATAGTAAACACATCTTTTCAATATTCTTTAAAATATTAAATCAACTTCACTATTCGATGGTGGATTCTATCTGGAGGAGTGGCAGGTGGTTATAAAGATTACATAAAATCACAAAGAGATTTAACTTATTTTCTTTTTTGATTCATTCAGAGTCACTTAGGTAAGAAAAGCTAGATGATAAAACTGGGTAGCACAACTTTGGCCAAAACCTTATGCTGTAGTTCATTTTCTTTAATCTTTCCAGCGACCACACAGCACAAATGTAAAGGTTTTAGTGAAACACAAGGGGTTCTGTCTAGGTCCTGCTGCTCACCGTAAGGAAAGTCAATCACTGAGACAGTAAGTACAGCTAACGAAGAAGGCTTTAATCAGGTGCTGTAGCTGAGGAGATGGGAGATCAGTCTCAAATCCATCTCCCTGACTGACTAAATCAATGCATTTTGATGTTTGTGTTCTCACGTGGTTATATAAAAGTCAGTAACATCACTATGTAGCATCTGATTAAAGCCTTCCTTAATACTTGTTGTCTCAGTTTATATAGCAGAGAAAAAATGTCACCATATGTGGGAAAACAGGAATTAGGGTAAGGAAGAGGAGTTGGTCAACAGGAAGCAGGTCATCAGTTAGTCAACGATGACGGGTTGGAGGTCTGATGGCTCATTGTCCAAATGCAGTGATCTGGTGAGTTTCAGCTCCTTAATACTATCTGGGAACCCTGATGGTTGGTTTCCTAAAAAATGAACTCAAATAAGACAAATATAACCTCAAGTTTTAAAACTGGGGGGATCAATTTCTATGTTTATTCAAAGAAACCATAAACATCAACTATATGGGACTAATATGGTTTGGCTGTGTCCCCACCCATGTCTCATCTTGAATTCCCATGTGTTGTGGGAGGGATGTGGTAGGAGGTAATTGAATCATGGGGGCAGGTCTTTCCTGTGTGTGCTCATGATAGTAAGTCTCACAAGGATGGCTTTATAAGGCTAAGTTTCCCTGCGCAAGTTTGCTTTGCCTGCCATAATCCATGTAAGATGTTACTTGCTCCTCTTTGCCTTATGCCACGATTGTGAGGCCTCTCCAGCCATGTGGAACTTTTTCCTGTGTAAATTACTCAGTCTTGTGTATGTCTTTATCAGCAGCATGAAAATGGACTAATACAGTAAATTGGTACTGGGAGTGGGGTTCTACTGAAAAGACACTGGAAAATGTGGAATTGACTTTGGAACTGGATAACAGGCAGAGGTTGGAGCAGCAGTTTGGAGGGCTCCGAAGAAGACAGGAAAATGTATAAAAGTGTGGAACTCCCTAGAGACTTGTTGAATGTCTTTGATAAAAATGCTGGTAATGATAGGGACAGTGACATCCAGGCTGAGGCAGTCTTAGATGGAGGTAAACAACTTGTTGGGAACTGGAGCAATGGTGACTCTTGTTATGTTTTAGGAAAGAGGCTGGCAGCATTTTTCCCCTGCTCTAGAGAATTGTGGAACTTTGAACTTGAGAGAGATAATTTAGGGTATCTGGTGGAAGAAATTTCTAAGCAGCAAAGCATTCAAGGAATTGACTTGGGTATTGTTAAAAGCATTCCGTTTTAAAAGGGAAACAGAGTATAAAAGTTCAGAAAATTTGCCGCCTGGCAATGCAATACAAAAGAAAATTTCATTTTCTGAGGAGAGATTCAAGCAGGCTGCAGAAATTTGTGTAAGTACCAAGGAGCCAAATGTTAATCACCAAGACAATGGGGAAAATGTCTCCAGGGCGTGTCAGTGACCTCTGCAGCAGCCCCTCTCATCATAGGCCCAGAGGTTTAGGAGGAAAAAAATGGTTTTGTGGGCTGGGCCCAGGATCCCTCTGCTGTGTGTAGTCTAAGGACTTGGTACCCTGAGTCTCAGCTGCTCCAGCTATAACTAACAATGTCCAAGGTACAGCTCAGGCTGTTGCTTCAGAGGTTAGAAACCCTAAGCCTTGGAGCTTCCATGTGGTGTTGAGCCTGCAGGTGCACAGAAGTAAAGAATTGAGGTTTGGGAATGTATGCCTAGATTTCAGAGGATACATGGAAATGCCTGAATGGCCAGGTAGAAGTTTGCTGCAGCAGTGAGCCTTCATGGAGAACCTCTGCTAGGCGATAAAGAAGGCCACTGTCCTGTAGATCCCAGAATGGTAGATCCACTGACAGCTTGCACCATGCACCTGGGAAGCTGCAGACACTCAAACCTAGCCTGTGAAAGCAGCTGGGAGGGAGGCTGTACCCTGAAAAGCCACAGGGGTGGAGCTGCCCAAGACCATTGAACTCGCCTCTTGTGAGTGATGTGAGACATGGAGTCAAAGGAGATTTGTTTTGGAGCTTTAAGATTTGACTGCCCTGCTGGATTTTGGGCTTGCATGGGGTCTGTAGCCCCTTCGTTTTGGCCGGTTTCTCCCATTTGGAGTGGCTGTATTTACCCAATGCCTGTACCCCACTGTATCTAGGAAGTGACTAATCTGCTTTTGATTCTACAGGCTCATAGGTGGAAGGGACTTGCCTTGTCTCAGAATGCTGAAATGAGTTAAGACTTTGGGGGACTTTTGGGAAGGCATGATTGGTTTTGAAATGTGAGGGCATGAGATTTGGGAGGGGCCAGGAATGGAATGATATTGTTTGACTGTGTCCCCACCCAGATCTCATCTCGAATTCCCATGTATTGTGGGAGGGACACAGCGGGGACAGGTCCCAAGCCATGTGGAATTGTTCAACGCTTTTTCCTGTATAAATTACCCAGTCTCATGTATGTCTTTACCAGCAGTGTGAAAATGGACTAATATAAGGACAATCGGGTCAGTTTCAAAGGTAGAGAGTCCGCTTTCCCAGATGCTAACCTAAGCAAGCTGAATGCTGATTGGGCCATGGTGCCAGCAGATGAGTCCCTGCATATGGAAACAGTTATTAAGCACAGTGGTGCTTCTCTGTTTTTCCCTGTAGGTGGCAGGAAGGGTAAGAGGGCTTGGTACCTTTTTGCTGTGTTGGAAGCTTGGCAGCCTTGCTTTTCTCTTGTCTCTCTCTTGCACTCATACTGCAAAACCAGTTTTTCTATCTTGCTACCACAGGGCAGGCCTGGTCAAACCTGACCTGAGACATTCTCTTCTATTCAGTCTCTTCTTCATTTGGTTGGTAGAGGGTGAACAGATTCTGGGATGACTTTGAACTTAGACTAGGAGAACAGGATGGGATGGGTCCCCACTTAGAATGCCAACCTTGACTACGTGATACAACTCACCTTATCAGATTCTTCTGGTTGAATTCAGAGGCATGGGTGGTGTTTATAGTAAATTGTTCCTTTGCTTCCCTTTGTCTGGTGCTTTGTATGCACAGCTCTCTTGGGAAGTGGGGAGAAATTATCTCTCTCTCCTGTTAATAGCCCTTTAATCATGATATTGTTTCTAGTGGCATTATCTTTGTGATTTTATAGAAGTACAAATGGATACGTAGAAAGGCTAAGTGACTTACCTCAAGTCTCAGATTGGGAAATTATGAGCTGGGATTAGGATAGGGTCTACTGGAAGTGGAGTGCTGGAGCTGGCTGGCATCAGCTTTTGAGAGCCCATTATCATCATTTCTTACACCTCCATGTGCAGTGGCATCATATTGATTTCTTGAGATGAGTCATGATTGGGGTATTTATACCATGGAAATAGGAAAATTCTATAAATCAGAGCTCTCTTCCTCCCCACTGGAGAGCTGGTTGTTAAATGTTTATCAGAAAAACAAAACAAACATTTACCAGCACACCCCTGGATCTATGTGACTCCAAAGTCTATATTATCTTCACTATTTTCTGGTTCTTTATACGATTAGCAACACTGGTATTGAAAGAGTTGGGGTTTCTACCACTTGGCACGTTTGTATCGCATGTGTTATTTGCAAGATCAGGGATTTATTCCAGGGTGGGCCAGGTAACTGAGTTTGGTACCTGGCCGAAACCCGAAAGAAAAACACTTTAGTCTACACTGCCCTTTTGCACCCAGCCTCCCTGGCTCCATACATGTATGCTGCCTGTGAAAGGATTAGATGAGTGTGGATAGCTCTGTGTAAACATATCCCCAACTTGTGCTCCACTGATGGAGAGTTATGGGCAGTTAGTACTGCTCATTTCACATTCGTAAAACAATAGAACTCATTGTTGTACGCAAGGCAGATAGAGAATATGGAAAGTGTGAGAAGTAACCAAAGTTTAGACCCTGATTGCTAGTTAAATAGCTTAGGGCAAGTAACTTAACTTTTCTATGCTTTAGGGTTTGTATCTGAAATATGAAGACGTTATCATCCTTGGAGTAAAGAATTGGATCTAGTTAATATGAATTAAAAATACCTATCACAATGGTTTTATTAGACATGTAGTAAATGCTCAATTAACAATGGCTTTTAAAGGCAGACTTGTAATAAACTGAATTCTCCTGTAGCTGATGGCTAAAGTTTATATATCTTGGTAATTTGTAATATATCTGTGTTATTCTGTTTTCCTGATTAGAAAACCCACTTCCAACAAGAACCACATCCAAGTGAAATTCTAACCCAGGACTTCATGTTACTGTATTGGATAGCAGTAGGGTAGTGGAGACTAGGGGCTCTGACATTCCCTTCAAATTCCAGCCGTGCTACAAGCTTATTATCTTTGGGTTTCTAAATTGGTTTCCTCCTATGTAAAATGGAAATAAATAACATCCTCTACCTCATAAATTGTGAGGATTAACTGAGACTTTTGTGTAAGTACTCAGGACATTTCTTGATATCTAACTCAGTACAATGAATATTTGCAGTTTTTGCTACCACTGTTATCACAGATTTTTAAAAGTCTTATGTAGTGATCCACACATTTCGAGACAGTCATATTTTAGAGGTAAGCCTGGCTGAGAGGAGAGCATTGGGAAGCGGGTCCAGGGAGGTCCTACTGCTGAGAACTTAAGAATTGTGCAGGCAAGCAGGTGTGAATGAAGACCCCAGCTTCCAGCTTCATGACAAAGATGATTTATAAAATAAAGGAAGAAAAGCAAGTTTGACTCCACGTGGTCTAGGCTAGGGCTAGGATAAACAATGTGAAAATGCTGGGTCATTTGTTACTATTGATTTATGTTTTGGGTGATGGTGTGGTAATTGCTCTTGCTTTGTGTGCCTGGTGTTTCCTAGAAGCTGTGATGCTAACGGGAGGTGGGAGAATTCAATACAGATCAAGATAATTGAAAGCGAGTTTTGCACAGAGAGCCAAGTGGTATAGAGCAGCCTCCTTTGTGCTGTTTTCAGCGTGGGAATGTGCATTTGCTTACAATTTAATGAAAATGCCCATGAGGACAAATGATGCAGTGCCAAATTTTTAGCCTCTTTGAAGAATTTCCTAAGTCTTAGAGACTTTGAAAATAGACTGAAAGGCTTACATAATCACTAATTTGGTTGCAAGGTTCTGCCCGTTCCTGTCAAGCAGGCTACTGCTTTCTCTGGCCCCACTGTGACTTGAGCTAAAGGCAGATTTATCCAGATTTTTACTGGAAAACGTCAGTTGTCTAGTAAAAATGCCAATTGGCCAGTCCAGAGATGTGGCCAACCTTTCACAGAGGCCTCAAATACTCCCTAAAAATAGTGATGCTATTAAGACTATATTCCTGTACTGGAAACAAGAATATTACAGTTTAGTCAAAACTCTGGAACTATTTTATGATAAATTTACATTTATAAGTGTCAGTTTTTTCATTCACAAACAAAAGCATTGAGCACTAGGCCAATGGCAATCCCCCTTCGTGTTCTGATTAAATATACGGTTTGTCTCCCATAACAAAACACATATGCACGTGTATTTAATTTCAAGGGTTCTGAGTCTCTTAGAACCTTTGGTTAAATTATTGTAAGAGTAGCTTGTAATTCTGGGATCAGGGGCTAATATATTTTCTCAGGAAAAATTTAATAATTCTTTTCATTTTCCCCGAGTTAGACAATCAAATGGTACAAATTAATTTCATTTCCTTGTTCTCACGTCCTGCAAAATCTATTCCAATGGATGTTTGCTTTCATTTTTTAACATTTTCTCTGAAATTATTACTATCAAAGAGTGAAGCATTATATATTCTAATAGTATTATAAGTCTTGCCTTATAAAACAGTGAATTTTGAGCAAAGATGACATGTTGCATAATTTTGCTATGTCTGTGCAAAGGAATGGTATAAAACTTTTGGTTTGGGAGAAAGAGGCTATTGTGCAGTACAGTCTGAGTTGTAAATGTTTAATACAGGGAATTTGGTGTCTGCCTTCAGTGTTCTCCTCAGGGGACAAACAATGTCAATTTTCCTTTTTAGAAAGGAATTTGTTGGAGAGAATGATGTTTGTGAAAGTAGGGTCTGCTCATCAGTATCCTAGATTCATATCCCCTTTAGACACAGATGAACCCTGGGCAGAATAGCACTGAGTGTGCTGTTTCCTAATGCCCATGCCGCAGAGTCCTTGTGTGATGGCTCCCCGGCACTTGGGCAGTTACTTTCAATGAACCTGCTCAGCTGTTCAGGGGATTTCTGCTGGGCCTTGTCATTCTCCTTGACCTCAGCTCACAGTAAGCTGGCTTCTCAGGAGCTTGCTTCAATGCAGGGGCACTGCTAGTTTTGCCAGGCCAGGTGTTAACACCTGGGAAGGGTCAGGCTACCATGAGGTTTTGGGTTTTAGTCAGAGGAATCTTACCATGTGGTGGAATGCCATGGGTGTTGGATTAGGCATGACCGACTCTTCCCTCTGGCCCCAGGCAGAAGGTCACAGGCTTGGAGAAGAGCAGAGGACATTTCCTACTTCTACACTCCAGATGGTTTTGGTCTAGCCGGAAGAAATTTGAGAGAAGGTCACAAAGTGGCTGAGGAATTCACTAACACAACATGAGGGCACTTTGCACAAGTGGAGAATGGTAAGTATATTGTAGCTGAGAGGAATTGGAGTCAAGCCCCTAATTCTTGTCACAACTTTATCTGGTCTTGCATTTTAGAATATTTGTGTTCCCATTGAGTCAAGGACCCAAACTGAAAATTAACAACTGCTTGAGGGTCTGGCTTTAGTTTGAGAAAGTGCAGAGCTTGATGGTTCAGTCACCTCAATCTCACATTTTTTTTTTTATTGTACTTTAAGTTCTGGGGTACATGTGCAGATATTGTAGGATTGTTGCCTAGGTACACACATACCATGGTGGTTTGCTGTCTCCATCCCCCGGTCAGCTATATCAGGCATTTCTCCCAGTGGTATCCCTCTCCAACCTCCCCACCCCCTGCTGTCCCTCCCCTAGACTCCACCCCCCAACACCCCAGTGTGTGATGCTCCCCTCCCTGTGTCCATGTGTTCTCATTGTTCAACACCCACCTATGAGTAAGAACATGCAGTGTTTGGTTTTCTGTTCTTGTGTCAGTTTGCTGAGAATCATCTTTTCCAGTTTCATCCATGTCCCGACAAAGGACACAAACTCATCATTTTTTATGGCTGCATAGTATTCCATGGTGTATATGTGCCACATTTTCCTTGTCCAGTCTATCATTGATGGGCATTTGGGTTGGTTTCAGGTCTTTGCTATTGTAAACAGTGCCGAAATGACCATATGTGTGCATGTGTCC